>PVIJ01006720.1:9728-89262 GCA_004024925.1 Scalopus aquaticus
AACAGGCCTCAGTGCTCCCTCATCATTGGGATATTTTAAGTAGTCTTTTGTTTTAAAGGCAAATAATGAGTCTGCCTCAGTATTGTTTTTTTTTTTTTTTTTTAAAGGGAATCTTTTTTTTTTTTTTTTAAAGATTTATTTTTTATTTATACATACAAGCTGGGGTACAGGCCAGAGGTGTGGGGCGGCGAGAGACAGAGCGGGTAGCAGAACAGGCAGATCAGAAATACACTGCTAAGGGGAGCAGCGGGCAAGGCAGAAGAGGTCTGCCGCGCCATGCGGGATTCTCCCTGGCCGGGCATCGAACTCGCGTCGCTGCTGCCGACAGCTCCACAGCGCATCGCTTAACCGCTGCGCCACCAGGGAGGCCCCTGCCTCAGTATTGTTTTAATTTACGTTTCTACTACAGACATTGAAATTTTTTCTTGCTGACCATTTGAGATTCTAATAGTTCAGTGAGTTGTCTGGTCATTTCCACGTTTACATTTCAATGAAGGGATTGAAAATGCAAATATTCTTCAGTCCTTATACAGATTGATAATATTTTGATATTAGAAACAAAGGTATTTTCCCTCCTGCTTGTCTTTAAATTTTCTTGACTTTTGGGTCTCCCTGGGGGTGCAACGGGTTAAGTCGCAGCACTATGAAGCTATCCAGAGCCACTGCAGCACGAGTTCAACCCCCGGCCAGGGAGCTTCCCACATGGCGCAGCAGACCTCTCCTGTCTCACCCACTGCTCCCCTCAGCAGTGTATTTCAGTCAATCCGCCTGTTCTGCTCTCCACTCTATCTCTGGTGAATCCTCTCATCCCCCTCCCCCCCTCCCCCCGCCACACACACCTCTGGCCTACACCCCAGCTTGTATGCAATAAATAAATCTTTAAAAAAATTTTTTCTTGACTTTCTTTTGACAGTCATTTACTTTTTATCAGTAAAACGTATTGATCACTACATTTATGAAAATTTAGAAAGTTCTTCCATCCAGAGATCATCCAACTAATTTACCCATCTTATATTACCCTTATTTTACAGATTCATTTTATAACACCTATTATGCTCTGTAAAAATTCCTTATTTCCTTCACTTTACAAATAATTTTTTCATGGAAAAGTTTACTTACTATTCTAGGTCAGTTCCCAGTTTCACAGCTATGTCTTCATATTCTTGTCTATTTTTAGCAATAAGCTCAAGACAACCTAAACATGTGAGCTGGGAAGCTGCAACTCGAGAAGCAAGAGTCTCTCCTGTAATAAGAAAGATTACCATTGTAATAAGTGCACATCTGAGAATGAAAATAGTACATAGTTATTAATGTTCTTTATGCAGAGTATCCTCCACACAGTGCAAAAGAGAAAAATGGAGCCAAGTGCTCAGACTTGAATCTAAATAACGTTGCTTCCAGTATGCACAACTTCATGCCTGCAAGTGTCTCCCCTAAAAGAGATTTTTAAAAAGAACAAGGAATAACCCAAATATTTATCAGCAATTCACCTGGCATAGTCACCATGGGTGTCCCTGCCCAGAGGACATCCATCCCAGTGGTGTGTCCATTACAGAGTGGAGTGTCCAGGCAGACATCAGCCAGCTGGCCTCTCCTCACATGTTCCTCTTTAGGAGCAACAGGTGAAAAAATGATGCGGTTCTGGGGAAGGCCCATGTTTTGTGCATATTGTTGAATATTAGGTTCTCCTACTGCTGGAAAACGCAACAGCCAGAGCACACTATTGGGAACACGCTTCAGAATCTGAAATAGGGAAAACAAGAATATTTATCAAAATGCAGATCTCTTAATTTCACTATATTCTGGTTTTTTTTTTCATAGCCTAGTGTGAACTTAAGTCTCTCCACTTAAATGAATCTGAACAACTAAATAATAGGTTCCTTTCTTAGATGTCCCCAAAGAGAGTTCAAAGAAAAAGGAGACTGATGTAAGAAAGCACAAAACAAGTAGCTAATTGGCAAACTGAGGCAGTTATGTCCTTTGGGAATTGATACTACCAGTGGTTTTGGTTAATGAGATAGAAATTTTCCAGTTCGTATATTAAATCCCTCACCATGACACAAAAAATAGCTTATACTCGCCTAACTCTATTTCCCTAATCTAGACAAGGTGTCGATTCTTTTTGTAAAGGACCAAAACAATTATTTTTGGCTTTGCAGCCATGTGGACTCTTAATGTTCAATTCTGCCCTTTTCACTGGAATGCAGCCAAAGAAAACAAGTAGGGTAGCTATGTGTCAGTTAAAATTTATTCACCAGACGTATGACCACAGAATTGAGGTTAATAGAGGAGGGGTAGGGGGAGAGTGGGAACAAAGGGTGGAAGGGTCCCAATGGCCTGGGTTGGTTTTTTTTAAAGATCTATTTTTTATTTTATTATGCATACAAGAACTGGGGTGTAGGCCAGAGGTATAGGGAGGGGTGAGAGGATTCATCAGAGACAGAATGGGGAGCAGAACAGGCAGGCAGACTGAAATACACTGCTGAGGGGAGCAGAAGGTGGAGACAGGAGAGGTCTGCTGCGCCATGTGGGTTAGCTGCCTGGCCTCCGATGGAACTCGTGCTGCAGTGGCTGGCGACAACGTGACAGCACTGAGACTTTAACCCCTGAGCACCACCAGGGGAGGCCCTCCAATGGTCCATTTAAAGGACTATGAGTGCTTTGGTGGTGGATACAGTATGGTGACACACATCTAAGGTATGAATCTATTTCCCTAAATCATACACAGCATTGTAAATCAATCTTACCTCAATTAAAAACCTGCATTTCTATTTACAAAAACAAGTAGTGGGGCTAGATTTGGACCACAAGCCAATTTGCCAGCTCCGAATTTAAATCTTTATCGACCCAATGTGCCAAACAAGTTCACCATTTCTTCATCTTTGAAACCCGCAAAAAGAGAGGAATTTCAGAACTCTGAATATTTCAGATTTTAAAAGCATATATATTACATAACACCCTCAGTGGCAACTCCCAGTAAACATATTACTATCTCTGCATGAAGATATAGGAATAGTCATACTAAATAAAAAACCATAAATAGCCTAACATCAGTTCAAGTAGTTTTGCTACCAGATAAAAAGCTACCAGGTAAATCTGCTGCGAACTTATGAAAAACCTTTTGGTGTTCAGATTTCTCAAGCACCGGGAAATGAAAGGATAGTAGACCTGTACTCATCTGCTTCTTCTCTTCTACCCTCCCCTCTTTAAATGTAAACACCAATGTAACACACACAGATGTTAATAAGAAAAAAAATAAAGGCATCATTTCCATTTTTAACTCTATGGATTAAGTGTCAGTTATGGACAGCAAACATGAGCACCTTCAGAGGTCCTGCTTAAGCAAACTAGTCTGATGAACTGAGGTAATGGCATAATATTCACTCCTTTCTAGTTATAACTCTACAATGTTGCAATAATGTTAAACATGTACCTGAGACTTTACTATAGGTTAGACTGGGTTGGCAAACTAGAGTCTATGAACCAAATCTGGCATGTTCTCTATTTTTGTAAATAAAATTTTAAACAAACACAAATACTCATTCATTTACATAATATTTGTGTTTTCTTTTCCTGCTAGAATGGCAAAATGGAGTAGATGTGTCAAGAGTATAGACTACAAAACCAAAAATCTTTACCATCCAGTCCTTTAAGAAAAAGTTTGCTGATCTCTGGTTTGTGAATTAAAAAAAAAATAAAAAAGTTTTTAAGATAATACTTGGACACTGAAAGGAGATATAAAATGGCTGTGGAAAAAGACAACTCTTTTGAAGAGTAGAAATGAGCGTAACAGCTCCTGCATGGGGAGAGAGGGAGGCAAACTCAGTGATGGCCTGTAACAGACATTAATAATGAATCTACACATACTCACATTTGCCCACATCTGCAAAGTAGAAGGGTCAATTTTATATAACTGATTAAAGTTACAGTACACAATGGCATCTTCTGGTAATCCGTACTGAGACCGTGTAGTTACAATAATGGTACGGGGAACCTCCTCTCCAGTTGCAGCCTTATTGTTGATCTAGACCAAGAAAAAGAACATGAAAAAAAAAAAAAGAAAAAGAACATGATGATTATATTTAAGGTGAATATAGTACAATTCTTTTTTAATCAATAAAGGCCTTAAAACCCTTTAGATACAAAGTGGTGGATACAGTTCCACAAGGTGGTAGCAAAGTAAAGATGCTAGATTTGTCTCCTCCATATACTCACAACCAATTGCAGCAGAATAGAGTTAATAACCTCTGAAAGATACACTACAGCATACAACACAAACAACAGTAAGTGGAAAAGGTAGGAAAAACTTTAATTAAACTGTGCTTGCAGCTACACCAGGAAAGTAAAAGTCACAAAAGGAAAGGGCAGCAGAGAACTCTACAACTATTAACTCAGGGGCATATACCTACATCAAGGACTTTGGAGACAAGGGGGTATGATAGTAAGAGGGTGTAGAGTGGGAGTCCAGGACAGAGGGTGCACTATTGAGAACTAGAGGATCAGGGGTGCAGATTGATGATGACTAGCTTGAACCTAAGGTTCCCAATATAGAGTAGCTGTAGCCTAAACTGGCAGGAAGAGACAGGTCAGACTACTTGTGTCTCCTCAGTGAAGAGGCTACTTACAGCCTGAGGTTGTGATATTTTAAACATTAGCCACCCTCCCACCCACGGCCTACACTGAGACAACTGAAGATTTTCATTAACCAGACCTAAAGTACTCAGATCCTAAAAGGAGCCAGCACACCCAGGGTAAGGCTCTGTTCTGAAAAAGCAAAGAGAACATTGTGAGGCATGCAAGCTGGTCTCAACTACAATCCATGCCCAGCACTGTATCTAGTGCTCCAACATAGTCTAGAGATTGAGACTAGCCCAAGACTATTCTGGCCAAGGAATTGAAATGAAGGGGAGCACTTTGGATCTGCACCACAGAACTCTGATACTTGCAGCAAAGTAGGAAGCTTGAATCCCTGACATTGACTGGAGGTGACCCTTTGGTAACTTACTGCCCCGTTTCCTTTCTATCTATTACCCCTTGATGGTACCAATTCTCCAACCACCAGAACAGGAACAATGGTGGCAGCCTGAAAGTTTATCCCCACTGCAACCTACAAAAATTAACAATGTAGAGAAAGAAGAACATAACACAAATGATGCAGCAGAAAAAACAAACAAACCCTGAGAAGACTCAATCCAGCAGAACTGCAGAATATGCCTGTAGGAGTTCAAGCTAACATTTACTGAACTTAAAAAAAAAATGGAGACCTCCCTGGTAGCCTAGTGGTTAAGTCTCAGCACAATCACCGCTATGGCCTGAGTTCAATCCCTCAGCCAGGAAGCTGACCCATATGGTGCAGCAGACCTCTCCTGTCTCGTCCACTGCTCCCCTCAGCAGTGTATTTCAGTCGAACTGCCTGTTCTGCTCCCCACTTGGTCACTGGTGAGACCTGTCAACCCCTGCTCCTCTGGCCTACATCCCAGTTCTACGCAAAAATGAATTAATTTTTTTTTAAAAATGATGCAACAGAACAGAAAATAATTAAGATCAAAAAAATATGAGACTGGTAGAATTAATGGATCTAAAAAATACTAAAATCAGGGCCTCCCTGGTGGTGCAGTGGGTTAAGTCTCAACACTACAAAGCTATCCGCAGCGACTGCAGCACGAGTTTGCGCCCCAGCCAGGGAGCTTCCCACATGGCGCAGCAGACCTCTCGTCTTGCCCACTGCTCCCCTCTGCAGTATATTTCAGTCAATCTGCCTGTTCTGCTCCCCACCTTGTCTCTGGTGAATCCTCTCACACACACCCCCCATCTCTTGCCTGCACCCCAACTCTTGTATGCATAAATCTTTTAAAAAGATTGAACAAAAAATATTAAAATTTATATGGAACCATACATAGAAGGCCTCAAATAGGAAAAGCAATCATAAAACAAAACAGAGGCATCATGTTACCTGAGTTTAAACTATACTAGTAACACACAGTACTAAATACATGGCATTGGCATGAAAATAGATAGATGGAACAGAATCAAAAGCCCAGAAATAAATGCATGTCCATATCAATACTCCTGAGTTTAAACTATACTAGTAACACACAGTACTAAATACATGGCATTGGCATGAAAATAGATAGATGGAACAGAATCAAAAGCCCAGAAATAAATGCATGTCCATATCAATACTTAATTTATGATAAAGCAGCTCTGACCATACAATGGTTAAAGGAGAGTGTCTTTAAAAAAGGGTGCTTGGGGGTGGGAAGGAAGAGTATACGGAAATACAGTGATGTACTATGAGTGCTTTGGTGGTGGGAGAACTACAGTGACCACACCTGAAAGGATAATCATATATTGTACAAAAATTAATGATGCAAGACAAAGGCACTACATTTTAAAACTTAAAAAATAAATATTAACAGGAAAAAAAACTTAACTGGAATTTTATTCTTAAAAATTAAATAAAAACAAAAGTTTCAGTGTTTTTAAAAAATGGTGCTGGGAAAACTGGAAGACCACATGTTAAAAAATATTAAGCTGGATCACTCTGACTCCATGCACAAAAATAAATTCCAAATGGACTAAAGACCTAGATATGACCCACACTGATAAAATATACAGAAGAAAACACTGGCAATATGTTCCATGACATCAACGATAAAGATGTCTGTGTAGATTCAATCCCTACAGCATGGAAAATACAAACAAAAATTCAAAAATCAATCAAAACTAGCGCAAATTAAAAAAGCTTTTGTAAAGCCAAAGAAAATATAGACTGAAAAGACATCCTACATCCTACAGAATGGGAGGAAATAACTTACACATTCCATAACTGACAAGGGATTTATAACCAATATATATTTTTAATAAATCAGCAGCAGCTATGAAGAGATAATTCATCAACGATAACAAAGTAGCCAATACACAGAGGGAAAAATGTCCATTATTGCTTTTAATAATAGAGATGCAGGTCAAAACCATGAGGTATCACCTCACTCATGAGATGGGGGCCTTTTCACATTAAAAAGGCCCCCAATGAGCAATGAAGAGGATGTGGAGAAAGGGGGATCCCTAGTACTGGTGTAGCTGCTATGGCAAGCGATTTAGATTTACCTTAAAAAACTAAAAATGAGGGCCTCCCTGGTGGCGCAGCGGTTAAGCGCTGCGCTGTGGAGCTGTCAGCAGCGGCGACGCAAGTTCGACGCCAGGCCAGGGAGAATCCCACATGGCGCAGCAGACCTCTCCTGCCTTGCCCGCTGCTCCCCTCAGCAGTGTATTTCTGATCTGCCTGTTCTGCTCCCCACTCTGTCTCTGGTGAACTCTCTCGCCACCCCGTGCCTCTGGCTTGTACCCCAGCTTGTATGTAAAAATAAAAAAATAAATCTTTAAAAAAAAAAAAAAAAACTTGTTCAAAAAAAAAAAAAAAAACTAAAAATGAAAATACCATTTAACCCAGCAATTCATTCTTGGCCATCTATGCAAAGAATGTGAAACCATCAACTCAAAAAAGTGTATCTTCTACAATGTTTATTATTAGAGCACCATTTAGCTAGGACCCAGAAACAATCTAAGTGCCTCCTTGCAGATGATTGGATCAAGAAGATGTGGCATATCCACACAATGGAATACTGTTCAGCCATAAGGAAAAGACGAAATGCTGCCATTTACAGCAAAATCGAAGGAATCCATTTGCATTGATAGTAAAGCAAATAAAGGCAAAGTGGACATTTACATAGCAGACAATTGGATAACATGTAATACTTAAACTAGCAGTCATTAATAAGTGATAAGAAGTGTCTGAGCTTAAGTAGAAGAGGGAGGCAGAAAATGTCAAGGGGATATAAAAGATGGTGGGTGAGGAGAGAAATTGTAAAAATAGATTAGTTAAACAGATCATTTAGAAGAACAAGAGTTAGGGCCTCCCTGTGGAGCAGGGGTTAAAGTCTCAGGGCTGTCCAGCCACTGTTTCATTAGTTACATCTGAGGCCAGGCAGCTAACCCCCATGGCACAGCAGACCTCTCCTGTCTCTGCCCACTGCTCCCCTCAGCAGTGTATTTCAGTGGACCTGCCTGTTCTGCTCCCCACTGTTTCTGGTGAATCCTTACCTCCCATACCTCTGGCCTGCACCCCAGCTCTTGTGTTCATAAATAAAAAAAAAATAAATCTTTAAAAATAAAAAAGAACAAGAGCTGACTTCACCCTTTGGGAGGGTGTCACCCTTAACCTAATTCAGATATTTAGACTGAGTGACAAGTATTGCTTACAACGGGTTCTACCCAAGGGTGTTTGAATTTGCACAATCTGAGACACTAACTTCTTTGGGTCAGAGTACAAGAAAACAAACAAACCTTGCAGGCCTCCCTGGTGGTGCAAGGGGTTAAGTCTCAGCACTATGAAGCTATCTATCCTCAGCCACTGCAGTATGAGTTCGAACCCCAGCTAGGGAACTTCCCACATGGCCCAGCAGACCTCTCCCGCCTTGCCATCTGCTCCCCTCCACAGTGTATTTCAGTCAGTCTGCCTGTTCTGCTCTCTATTCTGTCCTCTCACCACCCTCACGCCTCTAGCTTACACCCAAGCTCTTGTATACATAAATAAATCTTAAAAAAAAAAAAGACCTTTCTAGTAGCAGGGAACAGTCTTTCTGCAATTAATAACAAAGGTTGAAGCAACAGAAGTCACAGGAGAGAAACTGAGGTACAAAAAAACCCCAAGGAAACAGGTGTATTGAACTCAGTCAAAATTATTTGACTTTCTATGTATTTTTTTTTCATTTAAGAATTCCTTAAGTTGGAAAAACATATTAAGGGTAAATGATCACAATACAAAAAATATGGTACAAGTGAATGAATGAACTTTATTATTAGAATGACTTATACAATTCTAAAAATTTCATTCCCACACTTGTGTCACAGGTAGAAAAGATAATACCCAGTTACTATTATTTTACCAAAAGTGTTTAGCCCCATTTAAAATGTCATCTTTAATGTCCTTAAAGTTCTGTCCACAGTTGTTTAAAAAAAAAGATGCAAAAATGGTATAGCCATTATAAGTCATGTCAAAGTACTATTAGAAAATATTCTTATCTTGAAAGAAGTAAAAAAGTCACAGCATTATCTTAATGGGGGGGGGTAGGAGGAGACTGCTCTGTGAAAATTACTCTAGCCAGAGTTCTCTTTAAATAGCCTATTGAGGGCCTCCCTGGTGGCGCAATGAATTAAGTCGCAGTGCAATGAAGCTATCAAGCTATCCAGAGCCACTGCAGCAGGACTTGGATACCCAGCCAGGGAGCTTCCCACATGGCGCAGCAGACCTCTCCTGTCTCGCCCGCTGCTCCCCTCAGCAGTGTATTTCAGTTGATCTACCTGTTCTGCTCCCCGACTCTGTTTCTGGTGAATCTTCTCACCCCCCACACCTCTGGCTACACCCCAGCTTGTATGCATAAATAAATCTTTAATAATTTTTTAAATAAACAAGTAGCCTATTGATCCAACATCAAGTTTTTACTCACTCTTTTGATGAATAAAATGTCTTTTCTAAATGATATTCACTCTTCCAAAGTTAAATTACCCCTCCAAATGGTCTCTACTAAAATGCTCTCCCCCTCACATTAATCATCGCTATTTCTGAGCTTCTATGTACACAACTATAGTCTTTTCTTATAATCCCCAGACATCTAAGTAGTGCCTACATTGTTATATAATTATTCCAGGTATGCGGGGGCATTTCATATATATGGGCATTGTGTTCCACTTTCAAAATTTTTTGCCCCTGTTCAATTTCAAGAACTATACTTGCTTCCCTTTAAGTCAAGCACATCTTCCTTACCATTTTAAATGTCAGGTGCTAATTTCTCCTTGTTCTCTAAAAGTAGACTGTTCCTATGTGGTACAATTTGGTAGGTTATTTTGGGGAGAATGCTCAATGCTTTTCCCACATCAAGTAATGGTAATAGCCCAAAAATAGACCCCAAAAATAAACTACCAACTCATACCACATAGGAACATTCTACTTTCAGAGGGCAGAGTAAAACCTGTAACCAGAGGGAGAAAATACACAACTGTCTAATACACATTGAGAGCAATTATTTAATTTCCTTACCTGAATAGGAGGAGGTAGCCTGGGAGAGCAGAGTTCATTTTGACCACCCTTGGCATAAACTATTATATCACTAACACTTAACTTCTAAGGGGTCAGAAATCCTTGTCTTACAATCTTTTTTTTTTAAAGATTTATTTATTTATGCATACAAGCTGGGGTACAGGCCAGAGGTGTGGGGCAGCGAGAGGGTTCACCAGAAACAGAGTGGAGAGCAGAACAGGCAGATGGACGGAAATACACTGCTGAGGGGAGCAGTGGGCCAGGCAGATGTCTGCCGCGCCATGTGGGAATCTCCCCGGCCAGGCGTCGAACTCGCGTCGCCGCTGCCGACAGCTCCACAGTGCAGTGCGCCACCGGGGATGCCCTTTGTCTTACAATCTCTTGACAGAGTTATATATTCACTTATTCCAATCTCTTGACAGAGTTATATATTCACTTATTCCAAGTATGTAACATATCCAAGTGAATATATACCTTACTGTAGATAAGAAACAAATCCTAGAGTAATTTAGTTCAGCAAAGACTACAAACCCATTACAGTGTGTTGTGCTAGACATAAAGATCTGTCCCAAGTACGAGAGAAACAGAAAAGACAGGAACAAATGAAGCGGGGTGGGGATAAGGACAGGGATTCGTGAAGGAGGTGCCTGAAACTGAGAATCTTAAAGATGAGTAAGACTTAAGAAACTGTATGATACCTACAGATAATGCACCACTGATAAGAGTAAAGCAACAAACAGGAAACAACAAGATCACAGACAAAGTAGAATCTCATAAACTGCTGGTTGAAGCCAGACTTTTATAACAGACAAACCTTAGGTTTAAGATGCAAATTTCCACTAAACACATCTTCATCTATAAAATGGGGATAATGATGCTTACCTCCTAGAGTTATCATGAGATAAATGCATGTTTAGTGGTACATATTATGGCCTACTACACTCTTCTCACCTGGGTAGTTGCCAGTCCATTGCTAATACTGAATCCATTAATTGTTATCTGAATTTGTCCTCTGTTAATCATCTCAATAATTGCTTCTGCAATAGTATTCATAGGAATGACAGGCATATTAAGAGCAGTATTACTACTGTCTGCATTGTCGCCTCCATCAGGACATTTCATCTGAGGAAAAAAGATACAAAATGCATCATTAGGGTTAAGATTCCAAATGCAAATAATTTTATTTCAATCGCAATTTGACAGGTTCTGACCTTGACAATTTTCACATCTGGTAGACTATCAAGAAATGCTTTGAGGTCGATGCCATTCAGAACAATTCGATTGTCATAAATATGCCCATTGGACTTAAAATCGATGACTGCTTTTTTCTAATGGAAAAAAAATTTTCAGACATGTCTTTTAGGAGGCATAGGAACAGCAGCAAAGAAATAAATGTCTACAGTTCTTTGTAATTCCCTCATAGCACTGTTTCCATACACACCTTCAGGTGAGGGAACATATTAGCATGATCACCAATAAAGAAAGTATGAGGCATATAAGCCAGTTTCTCAGAATATTGTTCAGCAACCTCAGCTGGTGAAGTTTCCTGATCAGTAATGATATAATCCATGAAAAGCGCACCACTAGTCCCAGGGTATCCCAGCCACATTGCCTAAAAAAATAAAACAAACTAATAACCTTCATCCAAAGATTCCAAAACTAAATAAGTGAACAAACAAGAAGGCATGACTTCTCTAGCCAAGAACAATCAAATAGTATTTTACAATTACCTTCTAAGTGCTTAAGTGCTTTACCAGTTTAGAGACACAACTGTTTATATCCAACTATGAATACAGGTCTCCATATACATGTGGGCAATTGTGTTCTACACTCAAAATTCTTAGCCCCACGCATTCAAAAACTGTACTTTTTTTCCCTTAAGTCAAGCATGTCTGCCCTATTATTTTAAATACCAGGTAACCAGAGGAGAAAAAATGTATCAGTATCTTTTTATCCCAATACACTGTGAGTGATTATCATTAATTCTTTTACCTGAATAGGAGCTGGCCTGAGAGCAAATAGTTCATTTCGCGCACCCTTGGTATAACCATTCATATTTACAAGGATGTGTATTCCATCCTGATGGATGCGATCAGCTGCTTTTCCATTGCATGGGATCTATGGAATAAAAACATTAAGAACACACTATGTATAACTTCAGACTAATTCAGTTAGTTTTAATGGCATTAAAGAGAATTCAGATTCCCAGATGCAAAAATTACATTAACGCAGGGTAAAAATTTGATTAAGTGCCATTAAGTTGGGCCCAAAGCATTTCTAAGTCTTATATTTATCATAAGTTTCAATCTTAACTATATCATAAAACTTGTACGTTCCTAGAGGAAACAGCAATACAGCAAGTTCAGAAATAAAGAAAACAAAAGCCCATGAAAATAGATGTACTAAATTTGATCTACTTCCTTCAAATGACCTATTCATTTTTCTACTAAGCCATCATTTTGTTCAACTTATTCAGGTAATATCAAATATATACTGGTTTAATTTCCACAAGTTTTATGCCCAAACACAAATATTGATTTGCAATCTCAGTAAAACAAAACCCAAGGCAATTATAAATGCAAATAACCAAGGAAGTAAGATCAATGCAACTGCCAATATGTAGTAGCTGGTGTTCAATGACGGTCATGAAAAATACAAGCTATAAGCCAACAGTCCTGTTCACTATTGACTCAGAATTAAAAGTTGGACATTTCATAGTTTCACCTACCTGAGAAAGATCAATGAAATGATTGGCTTCTGCCATCACCTTCACTCGGAAGTTTGTGCCATCATCTGGGCTCAGGGCATAACAGAATACCTGTAACACATAGCATATTTAATAACCTTGGCTCAAATCTTTCCAAAAGACACTAGACTTAACACCTGAGAAGCAAAGTAAAGTCGCTACTGTGGATCTGTTCATTTATAACAAAAATAGTGAGTCTAGAAACTCCATTCTTACCTCAAATTTATCGGGATTGTGCATGCCTGGAATAGATTGCATGAGGTGAGAAGTAGGATGATTTCCAAAGTCAGAACTCACATATCCTACACGCAATCGACCATCACTGAGCTTCAAGTCTTTTGGATGTTCATATGGTGGTTTATGAAGGACATTAATCTACCAATGGAATGTAGTGCTCATTAGTAATGTTAGGTCAATAAATAAATTTTCATCCTGGAAAACTGACTAAAAACACAACGCCAAACCTGTACTTCACACCTGTTGGGAATGGTTTGCCCAGAATACTTCATTTAATTCATATGTCAGTTCAACAAAACCTTAGTTTATATGCTTCATATTTTGACTTGTTCCTGAGGTCTATGAAAAGCCTGAGCAAATAAAAATTTGTAGAGAAATTTGTAGGAAGGACACAGTGTGGACAGAGCATTACAGTAAATTCTTCAGGAAAGTATTTTTAAAATAATTCTTTACATGTAGCACTCCAATCTACTCTGCCAAGCAAATTCCCACCTAATTCTCAAATCAATACCCTAATCCATAAAGGTGAGTATAAAACACCAAATGCTTTATTATACCATATTATGGGTTTCAAATTAAAGGATAACATCATCAGTGTTTCAGTTTAGGCTTCCATTTCATGCGCTGGAGGGGGGTTATGATCAAGATCAAGCTACAACACAACAGAAAAGAACCCTGGAGTGGCTTACAAAATTTCATTTCTCAACATGGGTGGTGTTCATCTTATGATAATTCATTAAGCTACATATTTGATTCATGTCATTTTCTGTAACTGGGTTTTACTTCACAAAAAAAGAACAGAACAAAACAATCACACCTTATCCAAGCAGAGGTTCCCATGCCTCTCTGCAATAGCTTTCCTGAAGCCATGAGAAAGAGGGTACAGCATACTATGATGCGGATGCACAGAAGGCAACCTGTTCTTCTCTAACTGGTCAGCCACAATACTGACCAACTTCTTCATTCGCTCATCATAGTCTGTCCAATCACAGACAATCTAGAGGCGGCAAAAAGATATTATTATTCATAAAACCTTATTCCAGGATTTAACATTCTGTGTCTTATGATCAAAAAGATAGGGACCTCCCTGGTAGTGTAGGGGTTAAGTCTCAGCACTATCACTGCTGTGGCCTGAATTCAATCCCCAGCCAGGGAGCTAACCCACATATGGCACAGCAAACCTCTCCTGTCTCCCCCGATGCTCCCCTTAGTTGTGTATTTCATTAAATCACCTGTTCTGCTCCCCACTCAGTCTCTGGTGAACCCTCTCACCACTACTACCACCCCACCCTGCACCTCTGACCTACACCCCAGTTCTCCTATGCATAAATAAATAAATAAATAAATAAATAAAATCTTAAAAAATTAAAATGTCAGACAATTATTTTAAAAAAACTGTCCCAAATCAGGCTTAGATTAATAAGGCACATAACAATTTAAAAAGTGATGACTGAGGGGCCTCCCCAGTGGCGCAGCGGTTGAGCGCTGCGCTGTGGAGCTGTCGGCAGCGGCGATGCGAGTTCGACGCCCGGCCGGGGAGAATCCCACATGGTGCGGCAGACCTCTCCTGCCTCGCCCGCTGCTCCCCTCAGCAGTGTACTTCTGATCTGCCTGTTCTGCTCCCCGCTCTGTCTCTGGTGAACCCTCTCACCGCCCCACGCCTCTGGCCTGTACCCCAGCTGTATGTAAAAAAAAAATAAAATGAAAATAAAAAAAAAAAGTGATGACTGAAAGCCAATCACTGGCCTGTTATTCGTTACCTGTAGGCAATGTGCCAAGTTACAATAAGCATCAGGAAAGTCAGGTTTAAGTTTCAGGGCAGTGCGGTAAGAAGCTATTGCTTCTGGAATATTCCCTGAATCCTAGAAATAAATAAAATAGGATGGTAAAAGCTCCCTAAAATTAAACAGTAGATGCTAAGATTCACATATTATAAAAACAGCAGTACCTTGTGAATAGAAGCCAGATTGCTGTGGGCATCCGCAAATGCAGGGTTAATCTGAATGGCACGAGTATAACACTGCAAGGCTCCCTGGACATCCTGCATCTCCTTTAGAGTGTTTCCCATATTAGAGTAGGCATCAGCAAAGGTAGGACTGATTCTAAAAAGAGAGGACAAAGGTTTTGCTTATCTAATACAAAAACCTTTAACCCCCTGTCAATGTGAATTTATTCTGTTATCAAGTCATTTCAGCATATGCCAAATGTGCCAAATATTTTAAAAACTTGAAAGAAAAAAAAAAGGCCGCAAGTCTCTTACCGAATAGCCTCCTTATAATGCATCAGAGCTTCCTGCAGTTTTCCCTGCTGCTGCAGTACACTTGCTAAATTTGAGTGGGCAGCAGCAAACTCTGGGAAGACCTACAGAGTCAAGATGATAGCGGAGGTTTAAAAAAAAACTAAAACAGCAGTAGTCAACTTACAGATCTTTGTTCATATACCTTTATATTCCTACATTTCTCTCTACTGTCTCCACATCTACTCATTCTTCAAAGCTCAAATTCTGCCTCTTCCTTTATTTTATACTTCACATTTCAAAACACGAGGTAGACCACTCCAGCACTACTGATACCCTTCTTCTAAATTCCTACCACACCTGGGCCTCCCTGGTGGCGCAGCGGTTAAGCGCTGTGCTGTGGAGCTGTTGGCAGCGGCGACGCGAGTTCGACACCCGGCCAGAGAGAATCCCACATGGCGCGGCAGACCTCTCCTGCCTTGCCCGCTGCTCCCCTCAGCAGTGTATTTCTGATCTGCCTGTTCTGCTCCCCGCTCTGTCTCTGGTGAACCCTCTCGCCACCCCACGCCTCTGGCCTGTACCCCAGCTTGTATGTATAAATAAAAAATAAATCTTTAAAAAAAATAAATAAATAAATTCCTACCACACCTACCAATCACCATTACAGCCACTGATATTAAGGCACTGATATTAAAATACCGACTAGAAGCTCTGGCTTGTTGCCACTGCCCAGCATCAAGAGGGTGTCATATCAGTTTCTACTAAATGTATATCACTATTTGCACCACTGTAAAGTAAAAAAAATCTTAAGTCAAAAAATTTTAACTTGGGGATTATTGTACTTATTGGTAACTTTCTCTTGAATTGTAGCTTGAATTGTGCAGATCTTACTGCATGTTTGTACAGAACTTATCTACCCATAAAATAAACTCTAAATTTAGGGATTTTCTTAACTGTCACACAGGACCTCATACTCATACCTTAGGTACTCAATTACTGGTTCAAAGAATGAGGCAATCACAATCTGTTTTTACAAAAGTGGTAGATGACATGGCAAACTTAACTGTCTGCCCTCTAATACCACACAGACTAAACACCCAGCCACACGACCCTCAACATACTTCCAATGCTTTACGATACAAACGAACTGCCTCTTCAATGTTTCCCTGTTCTCGTTTGATATTGGCTAGGTTATTCAGAGAGTCTGCATGGGTAGGACACAGCCGGAGAGCTGTATTATAGCAATCTTCTGCTTCAGCAACCTAAAAAACAAAAGAAACCATTCAAAACCTATAAATAGTAACTAAAGAGCCACCACTCATAGAAATGTTAAATTGTTTTCTAACAATTGCTAAGTTAAGTCTAATGACTGATACAACTATAGAAAGTAGGTATTTTTGCTATTCCTCTCAACCAAACTCCAAACAATATCAATACTTAATAGCAATAAGCACAACAGATTTTTTTAATCCTACCAGGTGACAAAGAAATAGGCTGAAAAAAAATCCTTACACTGCCCTTCTCTTTAAGAGCATTGGCTAGGTTGCAGTAAGCATCAGGGAAATGTGGTTGAAGTTCAATAGCTCGCCTGTAGGTGTCTATTGCCAGATCTATCAGGCCTTGCTCATAGTAGACACAAGCCAGATTGCCATGCACCACCGCATGATTTGGACTCAAGCTTAGGGCACGCAGGTAAGCTGCCACAGCTCTGTAAAGGAAAAAACACGCACACATACAACTTTTAATGGATGCTTTGTTATAATTAATCCATGATATACTATATGAAGGTATATTCATAACTATATGAAGTTAATTGCAATTAGTTACAACTGATTCATGCTCTACTGTACTTAACCGCAAATGAAAATTACATCTTTATAAAATCTATTTTCGCACTGAAAAAAATTTCTATTCTCAAATACTTTCCTCTTTGATGAAAACAAAATAAGTTATAATTTACTTAGTTTTACAATCAGATCAAGGGAATAATTTAATCTAAAGTATAACCATTTCAACAGTTTCATAGTAAATGAAATTTCAACTAAACTTCCAGTGAGAAGGACAATAGTTTTGTGGAAAGTCGTCAACAAAAAGTGAGTCAACAATACCTATAAATACCTATTTTTAATCAGGGAAAAGTCAACATACTAGAAAAGGAAAATGTTTTTATTTTTTTTTCCAGTTCAGGGCTCTGTCCACTTTCTTTTTTTTTATATATATAATATATATTTTTATTGTTATTTATGTCTTTTACATTTTCCCCTTGGGTAGCCCACCACCAATTCACCCGTAATCCATCTCCATGGTCCCTTGTGTTCTTTTCTATTCCATTTTGTGCCCTTTCCCTTCCCTCCCTCCGGCTCCCTCCTCCCCCCCCACCCCCCCCCACTGATTGTTTCTCTCCCACCAGGCCTCCCTATAGTCCTGTTATAAGTGAAACCATTCGATATTTTTCTCTTTCTTTCTGGATTATTTCACTGAGTATGATCCCCTCTAATTCCATCCATGTCGCTGCAAATTGCATGTGTTTATCTTCTAGGAAAATGTTTTTAAAGGGACCATTGTCATAATTTCAATCCAAGGGCCTCCCCAGTGGCGCAGCGGTTGAGCACCGCACTGTGGAGCTGTCGCGAGTTCGATGCCTGGCCGGGGAGATTCCCACATGGCGCAGCAGACCTCTCCTGCCTCGCCCGCTGCTCCCCTCAGCAGTGTACTTTGTCTCTGGTGAACCCTCTCGCCGCCCCACGCCTCTGGCCTGTACCCCAACTTGTATATATAAATAAAATTTTAAAAAAATCTTTAAAAAAATAATAATTTCAATCCAAACTCTCAAATGTCAAATTTATCACATAGAACATTTTCTTACCTGTCAAAAATACGTGCCTCTTTCAAGACATTTCCTAAATTGATATAAGCATCCAGAAAATTGGGGTCAAGGGTGACAGCCTAAAAATCATAAGATAGTTACTTTAGAGCAAGTTAATATTTTGCCAGATTTACTTTACACAATTATAATTCTTTACACAATGTTGGACCTCCATTTATTTTCTAGCATAATTAAATCTCATGACTTTCATTTCTAAAACCCAATTATTTGTTTAGTGTGTGGCTCATTATTCACAAAGCTCAGCATTATCAAAATAACTTCCACTGTAATAGAAGACCAAAATGTGTCCTAAAGGGAAAATGTTTTAATTGAGTCAGCTCCAACGGCTTTATTGAGCAGAATACTTCTAATGGTTTGGCACTATTTTATTCACTATTAATTAGCCTGACTCTTCTAAAAAATAATGGTAGGAAGAGGCAGCAAGCTTCAAACAAAAAAGTATGTATTTCACTAACTACAACGGTATACTCAGTAAGACCTTAGTAGGACATGTAATTAGATCTGTACACTCAGTAAGATACATTACTTCAAGAAGATACTAACCATTAAATGGTTTCATCCAAATAGTTCTGAAGTTGTCTTAACACATGGCCAAAGATATACAAAGCAGTAATTCTAAACCCTGGCAGTATATTAAGGTTTCACCTTTTAAAAGGTGTATGGAGGCTCCATCATAGGCCAGTTACATCAGACCTTTTGAAGATGGTGCCAGAACATACCTATCTTGGACAAGCTCCTCATACGCAACCAAGGTAAGAAAACCACTGATCAAGAGAGGTAAGTACTCCTATAGGATAATAAATGCAAAACCTTAACTGAAATACAGAAAAGGTAAAGGTAATGAGCAATTGTGAATATATTAAAGATTCATAAAGCACACTTCCTCTTCACTTAGATGACAACTCTAAAGTAGAGACAGCATGATGCACTTAATTTATATTCTCTATAATGACAGATGTCCATCTTAAAAACTTTGAACTTTTTATTATGGAAAATTTCAAACATACAAAACAGAAAAATACAATTAATCCCAGGTTCTACATTATCCAGTTTCAACAATTAACATGTCTTCAACAAATCACAGGAATAAGAATGGAGGGTTAAATTAAACCTTTAAGGATTTTTAAAAATTTTAGGTGAGGGCCTTCCTGGTGGCGCAGCAGTTGAGCACTGCGCTGTGGAGCTGTTGGCAGCACGCGGTGCAAGTTCGACACCCAGCCCGGGAGAATCCCTCATGGTGCGGCAGACCTCTCCTGCCTCGCCCGCTGCTCCCCTCAGCAGTGTATTTCTGATCTGCCTGTTCTGCTCCCTACTCTGTCTCTGGTGAACCCTCTCGCCGCCCCACGCCTCTGGCCTGTACCCCAGCTTGTATGTATAAATAAATAAATCTTTAAAAAAAATTTTAGGTGATATTGTGGTTATGCTGGAGGAAAAAGTATCCCTGATACATAACGAAATATTTTCAGATGGGCTGATAAATTATCCAGGAAAAGGGGGAGTTAGGTTGGAATATAGATTAAGAAAGATTGATCTTACCAAGAATACTTTTTCCTATCAACCTAACCATAATACCAGTATCACAGCTAAAAAAATTGACAGTAATTCCTTAGTATCAAATACTATTCAGTGGTCCAATTTCTGATAAACTCTGATTCAGGAACCATATAAAACCCATACAACTTAATATGCCTTTGTAAGTTTCTTTTATTCCCTTAAATTCAAGATTTAATCTTCCAGGATAATCCCTGGTGGCCAAGGGGTTAAGTCTCTGCACTACCAACTCAAAGGCCCAACAATGGCCTGAGTTCAATCCCCAGCCAGGGAGTTAACTCACACAGCACAGCAGACCTCTCCTGTTCCGACCACTACTCCCCTCAGCAGTATATTTCAGTAGATCTGCCTGTTCTGCTCCCCACTCTGTCTCTGGTGAATCCTTTCACCCCCATCACCACCGGCCTCTACCCCAGTACTATGCAAAAATAAATAAAATTTTACCAAAAAAAAAAATCTAATCTTCCAATTTCAATTCCTGCAATTTGTTGAAGAACTGAGATAATTTTCCTGTAGTTTCCCATTGTTTAGATTTTGCTGATTACATTCCTACGGTGTCCTTTCATGTCCCATGCATTTCCTGTAAAATGCTAGAGCTACTAAAGTATCACATAGGGGTTCTTTTCTCTTTTTGCATGGCTACTTCACTGGAGGAACTATTTCTTCTATCACATGGTACATAATGTCTGGTTGTGCCTCTTTTTTGCAACTGATAAATGCCTAAGTCTATTAATGGTGATACTCTCAATCTATAGTTCCTTAATTTATTAGATGGAATACCTCCATAAAGAGAATCTTTCCCTCATCAATTACTGTGTTCCCCTGAGGTCCAGTTCATACAGAGAAGACAGATGCTTTATTCTTCCCTTTCTGACTAGTTTTCAAAATCAGCTCTTTATCTTCCAAAAGAGATCACAAATTTCTTTTTAGTATAATTATGACCGCATGGATTTAAACATGTAAGTTTCAATATATTCCAGTTATTCCTATTGATTCTCAAGTCTCAGTTTTAGTTAGAGATAACCTCCTCCAGTTGCCTCCTGCTTCTTTTGACATTAAGTAATAAAGCTTCCTTGGCTTTCTGGTATGAGAGAGCACTCCAGATTAATTTTGTACATTTCCTGCCCCATACCTGGAATCAGCCTTTTCACCAAGGGATTTTGTTTTTGATAAACCAGGCGTTATTTAAATTAGTAACTTTGTTCATCGAAGTAGTTCTTTTTGTAATTTAGATACCACAAGATCTTTTTATAGTAAAGTCACCCATTCAAAAAATGATTTTAATTACTAAACTATTTTCAATGCAAAACTAGAAACTGCCATATCAGACACTATCCAAAAAATGCTTCAATACCATCAGAAAAAAAGATACCTCATTAAGTGAAACCCTATTATTTGGTTCTAGTAAAAACACCCTGTACACATAAGCACTTCATTAATACCAATTATTAATTTAATGACTCACCTTTTCAAAATGATGAATTGCAAGCCAAATCTCCCCTTGTGCATTGAAAACACAGCCAAGATTACTCCAAGCTACTGCAAAGTTCGGTTGCGTCTCAATTGCTTTCAAATAACATGCCTTAGGAGGGGTTAATGAAGGAAGATGGGAGGGGAAGGAGGTAAAGGGAAAGGGGAAAATTTGTAAAGGGGAAAAAAAAAAGATTGGGGGGGGGGGAAGAAGGTGATATCATTATTTCTTCTCTGACCAGCCAAAAGTGACCCTGCAGCATAGGCTCGCTTGCGCCAAAACTAATGCGCTGCCACAGCTGGCTGCTCCTGCGCCTGCGCCACCAGAACCCAAGTGCAAACCACCATGTTCAGTTCTGCCAACCAATGACCAAACCTTACACTGGGACTACTTGGGAAGTCAGCCTTCTTAAGATTATAGTAGACTTATCTAAACACCCAAGGACCCTTGCTATATTTTCAAGTGATATCTATAGGGCAACACTTCAGGACAATTTTCCCACCCTCACCCTATCCCACCCCCTTTTCCCAAAGTGTGTTCTACAAGGTGTTAACAGTTATCACTGGAGAAGTATTTCATGAACAAATAAATTAGATAAACAGGAAATAGGACTTCCCTAAATCTTTTATAGAATACAGGATTCCCTGAACTTAACTGACCACCAAACTTTTCTTTCACTGGGCATTTTATTAGAATACAATGAAACACATTTTGGGAAATGCTGCTCTAAACAATAAAATTCCTCACTAACATCAAAACCGTGCTATTGAAGATAATGTTTCTCTGCCAGTCAGATTACCTGTCTCCCAAGGGGGCCTGAAGCTAAAACCTCATATGACAGGATTGCACCTAGGTTGAGGTCCCTGTAATGCGAGCGCAAACATCGCTTGCGCAACCTAACAGCATCGCTCTGCGCAATCGCTGCGAACTGCTGCGCTACATAGAACACCCCTAGACGCAGCAAACGGCCAACCAGATCCATTAATCTACTAGACAGGCCCATAGAGAATATTTGTTCAATGAGATTAGTTGGACTCGAGGTATGTGAAAACCCAATTTTATCCAAAAAGGCTACAGAATAGGACTGAGGGAGCCAGTCAATCAGATTACTCATCTAGTCAACCGTTCACAGGGGCTCATTCGCACGCATTGCGCATTAAACGCTGCGCAGCCTTTGCGCTACTGCAGGGTCACAGCGCATCATCAGAAGAGCAGAATGCTGCAATCCAAACAAAGAAGAAAAAAGGAAAAAAATGAACAACAAGAAGAGTTAGAAGCTTTTACTAGTAAATTATCTCTAATAATTTTTAATATCAATTAACTTTTACTTATCTTTGATAGAATTGTGGCTATAGTATAAAACATTCTCTTACATAACTTGCTTGTAAATAAAATTATCTTAAGCTGTTTCTGAAGCCACAAGACAGAAGATTCAGGCATGGAGGCAAATTGTTTTGCTGTGGCAGTTACAAACCCGTTACCATATTTCTCATCATGTGACTTTTCGGTGCGTTCCTTGCTGGAAGAGGAGGAGGTGTGTGTCTGCCCTAGATCCAGGCCTCGAGCTCCCTTCAGCGAGGCACCTTACGCATGGAATAGGAGGTTTCACCCACCTGAAACCTTCTAAATACAATATCAATGGTGAAAAACCAAAAACAAGAGAGAAAATAAAAACAAGATCATTAGTAAAAGTTCAACAAAGCAATTGAAATTCTTTGGATGTCTATTACATATGGGAATGAGGACAGTCTCAAGTCTGTAATATGGGAAACATGCAGAAGGGAGAGGGTTAATCAGGGCTATTGCATACAGCAGGGATTTTTGCTGGAAGAAAGGCTCTTCATTTTCTACAAAGACAACTTAATTTTGCTTCCATCTACTAGGAATATGCTGGCTTGAATTTTCAAATGCACTGATTACAAAAGAAATACATTGCATTTCACTCAAGAGTATTTTCTTGTTCGCTAAGTTCTCACAAAAACAGAATAACACTTTTCAAACTAGGTGTCTCCAGAGCTCTGAAATAAAGAAGTCAGCAACCTAAGGCAGGCGCAATGTCTCAGCCTAAACCGATCTCTAAAGCTGCAGTGAAGTGCAATTCATGTTAGCTGTCCGCTTGGTGGGGTGACAATTAATAGGAGCTTATCAAATATTTGTTCTATAAATTACCAATTAGATTTATCAGCTAAGATTGAAATCAAATACAATTCATTAGCTGGAAACATATATAAGGTTAATCCAAAGTGTCAGCAGAATTTATGAGCTATGCACTTAAAACTAGTGCCTTTTCACATTAGATGGTGCTGAAAAGCCTTCTCCCTCCCTGGATGAAGCAGTCAAACAGACAGCTACGCTGCGCATACACTCCACGCATTAGCATGCGCGTGGGGCTCAGAGCAACAGGTGGGAGTTTCAGAAGCATTCTGGTTTCTCCCCACTCCTCACCCCTGCAGCGCGGTTGCGTAAGGTGGCTTGTAACAAGACAATTCATTTGTAAGTTTAATTTAAAAATTATACCAAAAGCTTTCATAACCCAACCTGATATTCAAATTCATTATTTGGAAATACAGAATGCTAAAAGCCACCTTTCCACTTTGGCAAGTTTTCTTTCGATCAGTCCATTTCCCAAACAAACCAGCTTTGTCCTTCTGACATTTTTTTTTAAGGAGGTGGGGTGGGGAGGAATAAAAGAAGGAAGTAAGGAAGAAAAGAAGGTAGACAACTAGGACTGGAAAAGAAGAAAAAGGATCTTGGGGGAGAGGGTGGACAAGAAGGGACAGGATGTTCCAATTATTAATTTGCGATCATTTTAACAGCCTTTCTTCCACTGTAAAAAGGGTGAGGAAGATGAAGGGAGGAAGGTTAAATAAGAATTTTAAATGCCAGTATTACAGGGTAACATTTGGATGAAATTCTTCTCGACTTACAAGCCACAAAGGACTTAGAAGAGCAGCATTTTCAATGGCACCTGCATCATATAGGAGTCTTGAGCCAAATCACAGGCGCTCTGCTTGTCACCAGCAGGCAAGCCTCAGATTTGAAGGAATGTTATTTATTCCCACATAAGATCATGACGGAGCCCATTGTTACAAAGATGATCTAGCTCAGCAGAAAGGCTCCAAAATGTTCAGGTTCTTGCTTTACCCCCAGATTTAGAACAGATGTGCCAAAGCCTGGCCCTGCTCTAGTCTGAGGCGATTCATGCCGTCAGTTTTCCTCAGTTTCATAGGACTGTTTTGTGAAGATAGCTCAGTGAAGAGTTGAAGACTTGGCAAAAAGTACAAGTTTCCATAACACTGATGTTTAAATGTGTTCTATCAAACACCTACCTTGGCTTCTTCCAAGCGACCCAGGGCTTTGAGCAGGTTCCCCAGGTCACTGCGAACACAGTACAAATCCTAGAAATCCAGAGATACTATCATTAATTATACTTCACCCACCAAAAATAAATTACTTTTAAGCACCCAGTTCCCTGTCATTTTATCTTGTCAACCAAAGATAACTCTTGACAACCTTAAGTAAGAACCATGATCCCTCATTCTCAACACCGAAAAGTTCCAAAAACTCTTGTGCTAGTTAAGCCTCACCTGAACTGGCACAGTTACTTATGGAATTATTGATCACACTTATGTGAATATTTGTATCTTCTGCTGAAGAAATATGTTTGAAAAATTAGCTCAAAATGGATTAAAGACCACAAAATACGTACAGAAAAACACAGGTGATACACTCCTAAGCATCAACCACAGGTAGATAGTTGATGACACAGCTCCAAGGGCAAGGGACACAAAAGCAAAAATAAACAAATGGGACTACCTCAAACTAAAAAGCCTTTGTACTGTGAAAGAGAACACCACAAAAACAAAAAGGCAAACTAGTGACTGACATAAGATATTTACACTTCACATGTCCAACAGGTTAATTTCCAAAACAGATCAAGAACTGGTACAACTCAACAAAAAACAGCCCAATCAAAAAGTGGGCAAAAGACCTTACTAGACACTTCTCCAAAGAAGACATCCAGGTGGCCAACAGGCGCATGAAAAAAATGCTCATCGTTTATTATAAGGGAAATGAAAATCAAAACTACCATGAGATATCACCTCATCCCTCTGGGAATGGCCTATATCAAAAGACTGGAAACAAATGATGGCAACGAATTGGAGAAAAACAAAATACCCACTGTTGGTGGGAATGTAACTTGGTGCAGGCTCTATGGAAAATGGTATGGAGATTCCTCAAGAAATTAAAAATGGGGGCCTCCCTGGTGGCACAATGGGTTAAGCACAGCGCTGTGGAGCTGTCAGTGGCTGCAGCGTGAGTTGGATGCCCAGCCAGGGAGATTCCCACATGGTGCAGCAGACCTCTCCTGCCTCGCCCACTGCTCCCCTCAGCAGTGTATTTCGGTTGATCTGCCTGCTCTGCTCCCCACTCTCTCTGGTGAACCCTCTCATTGCCCCACACCTCTGACCTGCACCCAAGGTTGTATGCAAAAAGAAAAAAAAAAGAAATTGAAAATGGAAATACCGTTATGGTTCAGCAACACGACTGCTAGGTATTTACCCAACAAATATGACAACTAACATAAAAAGATTTATGCACTCTGACGTTCATAGCAGCATTATTCACAATAGCCAAGTCATAGGAACATTCTAACTGCCCACTGACAGATGGTTGGATAAAGAAATTGTGGAATATGCATCAGCTATTAAGGTATAAAGATGTAATCCCAAAATCATGTAGTTATGTAAATGATTGGCAAAAATCAATAAAACTGGAGAGGGGAGGTTATCACTTAAAAGAAGGAAACATAAAACGTTCATTAAAACCAGTGAAGGTAGAAAATGAGCGGGGAGAGGTGGAGGGACACAAAAATATATATAAAGTTATGAATGTGGTAGATATTAAACCAACTATATATCAATAGCCACTTTTAATGTGAATGGTCTAAATCCATCAATAAAAAAGGAATTATGAATGTGTTTCACTAGAAGGTGACACTCCAAACTTACTCAAGAGTTTTACATGTTACTATACAGTTTCTCCTCTCCCCCAACGTCTGTCACGTTAAAAAAATAAAGCATCAGGGCCTCCCTGGTGGCGCAATAGGTTAGTGCAGTGCTGTGGAGCTGTCGGCAGCTGCAGCCCAAGTTTGACGCCCGGCCAGGAAGAATCCCACATGGTGTAGCAGACCTCTCCTGCCTTGCCCGCTGCTCCCCTCAGCAGTGTATTTCAGTAGATCTGCCTGTTCTGCTCCCCACTCTGTCTCTGGTGAACTCTCTTACCGCCTCACACCTCTGGCCTGCACCCCAGCTTGTATGCAAAGAAATAAATCTAAAAAAAATATAAATCATCAAATAGTTGTTCAACTATTCTGTTTAAAAATATGACAGGACCTCCCTGGTGGCGCAGCGGTTGAGCGCTGCACTGTGGAGCTGTCAGCAACTCGCAACGCGAGTTCGAAGCCCAGCCGGGGAGGATCCCACATGGTGCGGCAGACCTCCCCTGCCTCACCCGCTGCTCCCCTCAGCAGCATATTTCTGGTCTGCCTGTTCTGCTCCCCACTCTGTCTCTGGTGAGCCCTCTCGCTGCCCCAAGCCTCTGGCCTGTACCCCAGCTTGTATAAATAAATCTTTAAAACAACAACAAAAAAACAATAAAATAATAAAAAAAAATATGACAACTCACTCCTGTATCAAGTGCCAAAATTTTTCCATAGTGGAGAAAGTATTTTCTTGCTCATTAACTATCAGCAAACCTACCCTACCCTTAGGCTGTCAGGCATATTTAGAAACCTTGACTTCATTTCACTATTAGAAGGCTTACCATCCAAGCAAGGCTTCAATGCTGGTACCTTCCACTAGATTACTCATTAGTATTAAGTGCCATTAGAGTTGAATGGGTTGAATAATGAAAAGCAGTTGACTCTGCTTTTTCTTAGCATTGCGATTGTGTCGCTAGTCATCTGACTCACTAGTCCATTTGTCAGTATGAAGGAAGCGCCAGAACAGTGAGCTGAAATTTTCATTTGTCCTTGTTTGCCTTTGTCAGTCAAATCTCTCAGTCAACAAGCAGAGACAATGGTAATACAGAGAAGAGCTTATCACACTGAACGGTTCCATGGGTGAAAGTCTTAAATCTTCTACAGGGTCAAAATTTTGTCAATTAGGTCAAAGTACCATCATCTATATTATTCAATGTGCAACTGTATTACGGTTTCCAGAGTCAGGAGATTAATTTTACTGATAAAAAGCTTTTGAGGGCCTCCCTGGTGGTGCAGGGGTTAAAGTCTCAGTGTTAACAAGCTATCGCCAGCCACATGAGTTCAATCCCTGGCCAGGGAGCTAATCCACATAGCACAGCAGCCCTCTCCTGTCTTTCCTGCTGTTCCCCTCAGCAGTGTATTTCAGTAGATCTGCCTGTTCTGCTCCCCACTTTGTCTCTGGTGAATCCTCTCCCCCCTCCCCCCACCTCTGGGGCCTACACCCTAGCTCTTGTACGCAAGATTAAAAATAAATCTTTTTTTTAAAATCCTGTTTAAAAAAAAAGCTCTTGAGATTGAATATTACCATCATCGGGTGAGCCAAAATTCAACCAGCAAATAGGCTGCCACAGAGCACCCTTGTGATTGACTGTAATGCATCAGCTCCATGATCTATCCAATCTATCTGTCCACTGAGCAGTGATGACTTGTATTTTGGGGAAGAATCGCTATTTCTGGTGACCTCAAGTACAAAAGGCTAATACTAATCCTCAAAACATCATAGGTACCATTAATCTTATTACAGATTTATCCTCCTCTAATGAGTCTAAGCACCTTTTAACCCTATTTATGCTCTTAGAAGTTATTAACTCTATAATCTTGCTTTTCCCCCCCAAACTCTAAGGGTTACCCCCTCTATTTTGGAAGACTATGACTGAATAATCAATCTGTTCATACAAGCTCATTCAACTTCATTTGATTATTGCGGCTATATATCTTTGGACATTTACCAATTCCTATGCCTTTTCTGAGTTGTAAAAATCAGAAGTCTCCCTTAGGGCCTCCCTGGTGGCACAGGATTAAAGACTCAGCACTATCAAGCTATCATCAGCCACTGCAGCAGGAGTTCGACCCCCTGCCAAGGAGCTAACCCACAAGGCTCAGCAGACCTCTCCTGTCTCCCCAGCTGCTCCCCCCCTTAGCAGTTTATTTCAGTAGCTCTGCCTGTCGTGCTCCCCATGTCTCTGATAAATCCTCTCACACACACCACCCCGCCTACCTCTGGCCTACACCCCAGTTCTTGTATGCATAAATAAATAAAATCTTTTTTAAAAAATCCTAAGTCTCCCACCACCAATTCACCCATGAACCATCACAAAAATGAACAACGAGGGCCACCTCCCTGGTGACGCAAGGGGTTAAGTCTCAGTACTATGAAGCTATGGGCAGCCAGGCAACCACTGCAGCAGGAGTTCGATCCCCAGACAGGGAGCTAACCCACATATGGCGCAACAGACCTCTCCTCTCCTGTCTCACCCACTGCTTCCCACAGCAGTGTATTTTCAGTCAATCCACCTGATCTGCTCCCCACTCTATCTCTGGTGAATCCTCTCATCCCCCACACCTTGGCCTACACCCCAACCCTTGTATGCATAAATAAGTAAATCTCTTTAAAAAATGAACAATGATGTAAAATATATATATATGTATTTTAAAAAATCAGAAGTTTCACTATCATTCTCCAACAATGACCATAATGGGCTACACACTTTAGCCAACTGTTGCCTAATTTTACCCACCAGTTTCTATAAATTCTTGGGTGGATACCATTCAAGTGTACCTAGCTATATTTAGCTATATCATCTAGAGGATTTATCATCTAGATATGCTATAATGATAGTATACAAAATCAGATATTTTCTAGAAAATTCAAGGACACCACTATTCTCCCAAGGGTTCAAAACCTAAGGCGTCAGTTCTGCTTCATTCATCAAATCAGAAAGTCTGCTATAAGAATCACGTCTCAGACCTGGCCCATTTTATTCATTCCCAGATTAATGCCTTTTATACAAAGGTCTACTCAATTCAATAATATGCTTGGAACTGTAGGAGAACAAAAATGAATAGAATCCTTATCCTAAAGGGGCTTAAAATCTATGCAGAAAGACAGACAGGGCATATACATATCAAATGCCTACATGGTGGTAAGGAATTTTAGAAAAGTAAATAAATTCAAAGGAGAAATTAAAGCTAGCCCTTAAAGGATTAGTAGGACTATTACAGGCTAAGGAGGAGGGTGTTGTAGACAAGATAAAGTAGTATGAATAAAGGTAAAGTGATGAAATGAGTGAGATTTTCCTGTAAAACCACTCTTTCCTTAAGATAGTATCTATTTCCTGCCTTTCCTCCTAGAGACCCCACCCCCCCACACAACATCTATATACATGCATGTGAAGTAAAATCAGGCAGATAAAAACCTACAGTAGTTCTGAATTGCCTCTCAAACTAAATTCAAATTCTTTGGCCTCTATTCTTTCTAAATCTTCCAATTGACTCTCCATACTACTCACTTCTTGCTACTACTTGACTCACCACTTCAGCCAAGGAAGTCTACTTGCTATTTACCTTCCTACAGAATGCTTAGGTTATAAGCACCCACTCGAGAAAATCTTCTGATTAATACTCACTAACAATAATCACCCAAGGAGCTTACACCTTTTTTCCTTTATGAGTCAGGTCCTGTTCTTTATAATCTACATCTTCCCCCTTCACCCCCCACACATCTCTCCAATTCCTAACAAAGCACTGCAAACACAATAAGCTCTCAAAATATTTAAATATGACATTTGTACGGCAAACTTAACAAAAAGCAGAGCAGACAGAAATTCATGTTTTTCTACAATTTAGCTGTATAAGTGAGGTTTAAGATAGTAATTAATAATGTGACGGTAACATGTGTTGGGTAGGATACAGCACCTCTCGGTACTATGCATCCACAATCAAAGCAGAAGCAATGGTTCAACCACCTAGAAACTCAGAAACAGAACTCCCTGAGCAACTCCTTGAGCAACTCTGGGTTATAGCCATTTTACAAGGTACAATTTTATACGTAATTCATGAAAAGGACTTCTGGATATGAGCAACTCTATAGTGAGCCATCATGTGAAAGATTACCATCTGCAATAGTACCTTCAAATATGATGGACTAAAATTTCAGTGAAGTTATGAAATCATCCAACATTATAGAAGACAATTCATAACGTAAAAATATTAAATAGGGCCTCCCTGGTGGCGCAACGGGTTAAGTCTCAGCACTATGAAGCTGTCCGCAGCCACTGCAGCACAAGTTCGTTCCCCAGCCAAGGAGCTTCCCACATGGCGCAGCAGACCTCTCCTGTCTCGCCCACTGCTCCCCTCAGCAGTGTACTTCAGTCAATCTGCCTGTTCTGCTCCCCACTCTGTCTCTGGTGGATCCTCTCACCCCCCACACCTCTGGACTACACCCCAGCTCTTGTATGCACAAATAAATCTTTAAAAAATAAAAAAATATTAAATAGCTTGACATCTTATAATATCTATAATCAACAGAATACCTTCTAAATTGACCTATCATTAACTTCAAAAGATAACTACCACTAAAATCAAGAATTACCAAGAACACTACCTTTTTTACTTTACCTTCTCACTTCTACAAAACCAAACTAACCTACATTCCTTTATTTTTCACAGAATGCCAACTACACATTTGTGATTCAAGCCAACATTTCATGGCAACAAGAGCACAATTTAGGAACTGACTCAAGATTCTCTGTCAGTACTGAATTGACAAAGATACCTGACAGTAAGCTAAGTGAGTTAAGACTAAATATCCTGAAATAGATAAAAACATGATCACAACGGTGTATATATATTTAGGTGAAACCAAGGCAGTTTGCACAATCCCCTTTTTATTCTTGCTGGTAAAGAGAGAAATAAAGCAGCACCTTCCACTATTTGAAATGTAGAACCAGAGGGGACTGCATAGCTGAGCAATGTCTTCAAGGAGAAGGGCACAATGATAAACTTTTTATTAACAGGTTGGATTTTGAAAAGCATGGTTCTGTCTCCCACTCTAGTTTTCCCTTCTCAACATAAGCCTACAGTTACGTGTGCTCACAGTAACAATGATTACTCTGCTATATATGTAGGCAACTGGAAACCTGAGCCAAGGGGATCAGAGTTCAAGATGTTTGGGGTCACAGCTGACTAAAAGGGCACAAGTGAGTCTATACCAGAGATCAACAAGTGAGGGCGGAAACAACCCTGATTAATAAAAGAACTCAATGTACAATTAGGCACACAGGTAAGCCTCGAGCCTTGGCAAGAACAGGGTCCAAGGCCCAGTGGAAGCACATACAATGGTTCCCTAAAACTTTAGTGGGTAATTAGAGCTAGATAGTACTGCAATAAAAATTACAAAAGGTCACTCAAATCCAAGTATGTATGGACTTGAGTGTCTCTGAAAAGATACACTAGAAATCAATCTCACCAGCTACCTCCAACCAAGGCAGCTGGTAGACTTTTTACTGTGTCCACAACAAAAAGCAATGAATAAAAAAATTTAAAATTTTATTTTATTTTATTTTTTTTTTTAAAGATTTTATTTTATTTATACATACAAGCTGGGGTACAGGCCAGAGGCGTGGGGCGGCGAGAGGGTTCACCAGAGACAGAGTGGGGAGCAGAACAGGCAGATCAGAAGTACACTGCTGAGGGGAGCAGGGGGTGAAGCAGGAGAGGTCTGCCGCACCATGTGGAATTCTCCCTGGCTGGGCGTCGAACTCGCGTCGCCGCTGCCGACAGCTCCACAGCACAGCACTTAACCGCTGTGCCACCGGGGAGGCCCCAAAAATTTAAAATTTTAAACTGTCAGAAGTAGCTGACAAGGAGCTTCCCTGATGGCGCAGGAGTAAAAGACTCAGCACTATTAAGGAACCTCTCCTGTCTCCCCCGCTGCTCCCCTCAGCAGTGTATTTCAGTAGATCTGCCTGTCCTGCTCCCCACTCTGTTTCTGGTGAATCCTCTCACCCCTCCCCATACCTCTGGCCCACACCCCAGTTCTTGTATGCATAAATAAAAAATCTTTAGGGAAAAAATTAACTGACAAGATAATTGTTAATAGATGACTTGATAAAAAGTGATTTCAGATCTTGAGCAAACTATCAAATTAAGCTTCAGTTTCCTAGTCTGTAAAACAAGGATTAAGAGATAGCAGGATATGATCCAATAATTTTCAAACTGTACTCAAGGGCTGCCAAGAGATATGGGTGCCCTCTGGGTATATCATCATCTTTTAGTATTTTATTTTTTCTCCCTTCAAGGTTAGCTTTCAAGATAGACAGGCTCAAGTTTTAACATCTACTTCACCATTACTAGCTATGAGACCCCAAGAAGATACACAGCCCCCGAGCTTGTTTTCTTGCTTAAATTGGTAAATTGGGACGATAACCATCTACTTTGAAGAAACACTGTGAATATTAAGACCAACATCCGAGGTGGTTGGCAGAATCTGAGCACATCGTACTTTCAAAATATGGTAGTTATAATAGTTAATTATTAACTACTTCCAGGGTTGTTATAAAACTAAATGCTGATGCAGCTTAGAAATGTATTCTCAAAAAATTTCTCTGGATTCATACAATCCCTCTTAAGTTTGTATCTATCTTCTTTCCCTAACTACATCAAAATTCTGAAGACAGGGCCTCCCCGGTGGCGCAGCGGTTGAGCGCTGCACTGTGGAGCTGTCGGCAGCAGCGATGCGAGTTCGATGCCCGGCCAGGGAGAATCCCACATGGTGCGGCAGACCTCTCCTGCCTCGCCCGCTGCTCCCCTCAGCAGTGTATTTCTGGTCTGCCTGTTCTGCTCCCCGCTCTGTCTCTGGTGAACCCTCTCGCCGCCCCACGCCTCTGGCCTGTACCCCAGCTTGTATGTATAAAAATAAAAAAAAATAAATCTTTAAAAAAAAAAAAAAGTTCTGAAGACAAAGTTTTGTTTTTTGGGAACTGAAAAAAAAAATCCAAAAAATTCCATCACTTCTAATTATGTTCCAAGAAAACAGAGTAAGATATTGTGGAACAAATTTTGCAGCTTAGTTTTCATGTCACTGACTCATATATTGGCATTAGTTTTAGCCATTTTATAATACAGATTAAGACCCTTTATCCACCATTCCTTGAAAATCAATTAACTGCTGCAACACCCATGAGAATTTATCCTAATTTAATTAAAACAGCACAAATAAATGATGTCATTTATTCTGTACTTTTTATGGGCATTATAAAATACATGTAGAGTTTCTTTGCAATATTTACACTTTCTAGTATTACTAGGTAAAATGAAATTTTTTAAACATAATCCAGACCTGGTCAGAGAAATTTCAGCACTTTACACAGACAAACATTGCTAAACTCTTGACTTTATTCCAAGAAAAAAAATCTATTTCAGTGTTTTATCAAACCATGTTTCTTTATGGGCTTCTGTGAAGAGAAAATAATAACCATTAAAATTTTTACTCACAGGATTGTACTGAAGAGCAGAGACGTAAGCTTGTACTGCCCCTTCCATGTCGCCTGCTGCTACCAACGCGGCTGCCAGGTTAATATAACCATCGATGAAATCTGGTTTGAGACGCAATGCATGCCGGTAATGCTCAATTGCTTCCTGCAACTGCCCTCTTTCCTTGTACACATTCCCCAAATTCGAATAGGCTTCTGCCAGAAGGGGATTCTGTTTAATTGCCAGAGTGCTAAAGTGAGCAGATCTGGAAAAGGCGAAAAGTGTTGATCCATGGGTATACACGTTACAGAAGATGGTATGGGCCATATGCAACTCAAACAGTTTCTGAAGATCCTGTGTTTTTGCTAATTACGTAATAATATGTTATCTTTTAACTGGAGCAGAGTAGGAAAAATTTTGGAAATCAAAGTTTTTCAATAGTAAAGATATTCCAGATTTCAAATTGAAGCACCTTTTTTTTTCTCGTCAAGATAAAATTCTTACTGGAGCCTTATTAACCAAACTGCCACATTATGAACCATAATCATTAAGCTCAAAAGTGAAACTGCTATATGCATGAGTCTCAGTTTCCATTTGTTGATAATTATTGACACATCTTTAAATGCCTACATAAGCCAGAATGGTAATTTATTAAAAGGACAAGAACAGATTCTTTTAATTAATTCAGCTGCTTAGCTAAAAGTAACATATCGTAACAACTTAGTGATGGCAATTGCATCTTAAACCACATATGCACCTCCTACCACATACGCACCATCATTTCTGAGCATTTCTGTCCCTCAAGCTGATACATCTTACAAAGAAGAAACCAGATGTTCTGATATATACTAAGAATAACTCAATCCTTGAATAGTGTTAAGAAAACAGTTGACCTAGGTGGAAAAATCTAGAAAAGGTCTCTAGTCATAGCAATGATATAAACACTACAACAAAAGGAGGGAGAAAAACTGGCAGCTGGGCATGTCACAAGTGGGCAAGAAAGCAGATGTACGTTGGTGGCTCAGCTGAAACCCAGTACTGGAAAAATTTCAAGTTCAAATAATTAAGTATCATTTCTCAAGCTCAGCACCCAGAGGCAGCAATTACCAGCAGGTACCCCCAACATCTCCTACCTGTCCAGCCTTCGACACTGGAAGTGTATAGATGAAAGTAATAAAAGTACACCAGTATTGTCTGGCTCTTGTCTCCAGAGCTGCATGCAGTGTCTCTCAGCTGCCTCAAAATCTCCTGCCTGATATTCTCGATGTGCCAACTCAGCTAACCCTTGGAAGGAAAGCATACGTTTCGTTGGTTCTGGAGAATCATCAAAACATTTGAGGGAAGGAGGGGGGAAAACAAAAAGTTAGAATGCAAACAAAAAAAATGTAAAAATATGGTATATTAAACTTAAAGATGAAAACGCTTGAAACTATGTAAAGCACTAGAGTGTTCTGTACATAATTTATACCCCAACTTAACATCAGGTGCATAACTGGCATTTTTAGAATTCACCCATTAAGTTACTTCCCAGACTAGACAGAAATATTTACTTTCAAATAAGATTACATTTAATGTGCAAAAAATATTTTGTACTTTAAATTATAAAGCAGAAGTAGTATGTAAAGAGTCAATGTTATTCCTTATACTTTAGTTAACATACAGAACAAAATACAGTAAAATCTGCTTTGCAAGGTCACAAAGGTTTAATAATGCCAGAATAACCAACCTCAGGAAAACTTAATACTTTGTCCAACATATTAGGTTGGATTGGGGGTAGAGGTAGCGCACTGGTAACAATCTATCTCTTAACCTGGGTGAGGTCACCAAATTTGTTTTTAACTCTTAAAAGTATATTGATGTTTTTGTATATTTCACAATGTAACTGTTTAAACTCCGGGCGACAGACCTACGGCACAGAAAAACTAAAAACTTAAGGTGCTATTTTTAAAACAGCTGATTAACAAGATGATTTCATCAGTCAAGAGGCAAATATTTAAAGGGGTCATCGAATATTTTAACGATTCAAGATTACATATTGATCTTTTACCATCCCCAAAATGCCACCCACACATTTAACATTAGTATTTTCCAAGAATTCTGACACTAAAGGATTAAGACATTCCAAACAACCCTACATATATCTATCAAGCAGTTACCTACAAGTGCAATTATTTTTAAAAACGGGAATTTACTAAAATTAAAAAAAAAGAAAAACCTTTGATAGAGGGACAGGATGAATAAATGAAAGCACTCTGCCATGTGACTAAAGAAAGGATACAGCTAAATCCCAAAGTGGGAAAACAATCAACTGCCTAAATCCCCATTGTAAATACTTAAACCCTGATCCAGTACTGGAAATTTGACCATGCACTTCCACTAGATGGTTGGAATGGGAAACCAAGAACAAATTACTTAAATTCTACCAAGGTCACATTGACAAGCTCAAATTGAACCTGGCTCCCCCATCACTAGAGCTGGCCAGTGATCTGTATACTTAGGAAAGCAAAGTAAATTTCCTGACAGAATACAGAGCTGACCACTAATACAGGAGCAGAGACTGGCATCCGAATCTAGAGGAGGTTCTATCTCTAGCAGACACTAGAAAATTAGACATGTCTCTACGTTACTTTAACACTTTTCAAAGCCTCTTATCTGATACTTTCACACTTGAAATGACAACTTCCTCAAAATAACACGCATAGAAAAGGGCAAGCTAGTACAGAATCTAGTACATAACCTTAAATCTTTAAAAATCACTTGGGAGGAGAGCGGGGAACACTATTAATCCCCGCTACCTACAATCATGGATAAAGATACGATTGAAGATTCATTTGTTACAGTACAATGTCCAAAAACAAGACAACCCTGACACGTCTCAAAAGAGAAAAACAAACAACAACAACAACAAAAAAAACCTCGTGGGAAATCCTAGAACCGCAGCCCAATTCCACTACCCCACCCCAGCCCCGTCCCAAATAGCCTCAAAATAGAAAGGCAGCTCAAGGGCACACTCCTATAATTTGGTTGTTTTCGTATTTTGTAGTACGAAATGTTCTGGACTTGATTGTCTAAAAGGGCAACCGCCTTGCAATTTTGCAGCTACACTCCAGTTGCTTTACAAACTCTTCAAGCAGGGATGAAAACTTAAAAAACAAAACAAAACAAAACCTATGAATAAAGAAATATTGAGCTAAAGAATGGGGTTAGAAGACCCAGAGGCGGCGGCGGAGGAATACAGCGAGAAAGTAACACAAAGCAAGAATTGGGCAGACAGGATGGTCAACGCCAAAGCACAAGCACCAGGGTGGTTTCTCCCCAAGGATAGGAAATGGACCGCAGCGCTGGCAAGCTCGCGAAGGAAAGGGTGTGGTTCCCCGCGGGATGGGAGGGAGGACAGGGTGGGAAATCCAGCATGGGGGCAGCGGGTGGAATTGGGCGATGCAAAAGGAACCCTTGGAAATTTCCAATCAAAAGCGGGGCAGCCCGCTCAACCAAAGGGAGCAAAAAGGCGCTGCTCAGCCGGGGTGCTGTTCAAAGTCTCCTCCTCTCGAGGTTACTTGTAGCACACCGAAGAGTTTTTGCTCGCCCTTGGGTGATGCAAAATGGGGATATGATTACATCGGAATGGCACACCCCCCCGCCGCCCTAGATTAACAGAGAAGAACCAAAACTGGCTAAAGGGAAAGGGCTGGAGGGAGACGTGGAGGAGGAAGAGGAGGTGGGAAACTGGGACTGGGAGAAACGGGTTGCGAAGGGGAGTGAAAGGGGTAGGGATTCCAACGCAGTCCATTCCGAGATATTCTAACCGCGCACGTGTGCTTCGAAGCGTCCCAAAAGAGTAGAGAGTCAAAACATTTATGCGATTAAAAAGCAGGAGAGGAAGCAAAAAGCAAGAAAGAGGAAATGTTTAAAGAGCGAACGACAGCGGAACGCCCGATCAGATGCCGGTAGAAGACGGAAAGCTCAGCCAATGCCAGTAATGTAATGGGGATGGCTAAAGGGAAGGGAGTGATTAGTGGTAGAGGACAGCGCGAGACCACCCACGGGGTGGTTGCCAAGGTAGAACGGGACACCGTACCTGTGCTGTCGGCCACGTTGCCCACGGAAGACGCCATCTGGAGCTTCTTGAGGGAGAGCGAGAAGGGGGTAACTGAGTCCCGCTGCCGCCACTGCTGGCAAGAATGTTTCCAGAGGTAGTAGAAAGAGGACAACAGCCGTATCAATGATTAGGAAGGCTTAGGCGGCGGCGGCAGCTACTAGCTTCCAACCTTAGGAACTCTAGTTGGCCATCTACCTCTCACGGTCTTGAAATGGCGGCGACGGCTCCTCGGCCGAAACAACACGGACCGGAACTACTTTCTGTTACAATCAAGTACCAGCGCGGAGGTAGCGCGGTAACCAGCGTTACAACAAAATGACTATAATCAAAGACTCTGACTATTCTGTACCCTTCCGCGCTAGGCCTATTGCGACAAACATGATTGTGTCGAAAGCGCATGCGAACAACCCTGTCAACCCGACTCGCGCTTAGGGCACCGTCTGGGGCAGGAGCGTTCAAGTTTTTTAATAGTAAAGCGGAAGGTTAAAAAAAAAGCCACACGCATGACGGATACATTTTTGCCTAAGTGGTATTGCCAATAATGTAGCTGTAATATACCTGCCAATGGTGTCTAAAAAAGGTCAGTCAACTTTGTACAAAAATGAATAGTTGCAAAGTTGATGGATAGATTCTGAGCCAGTCCATTTAAATGGTTACATTTTCAAAGACCGTGAGACTGTTGCTCAAAACGATGGGGGGAGGGGAGTTCTAATTTGAACTCGTCTTAATTTTGACTCCAGCCATTAGTTTCGGCACTTTTGATGAGAAAGACTGATATTTTCACAAGGACAAATGAACCCAAATATCTTGAATTTTGCTCTTAGAGCCCAAAATTTCAAAATCGTTTGGGTATTCGGGGTAGTTTTGCCCACAGCAGTAGAGCAAATGCTTCATAACTCAGAGACATGCTGAGAGTTTGCACTCCAAAGAAAACCATGAAAGTGTTAAAGATGACTCACATTCGTCCAAATCCATCACTCTAGGTTGTGACTTCATTTCCACATCACTTTGCAAATTGTCATAACAGGTGAGTCCGTTCAGCTCAAGGCTGAGCTATTAATGAATATGAGCACAGAGAAATTTATAGTAATGAAATTTCTTCCACCACATATATAATCAAGAGTCACACGCAGTGGAAAAAACAACGTTCACTAAATAAAATCTCGACATTGGGCATCGACCTCTTAATTTGATTTAACTGTCAACCCCACCCTACCCCGCGCAAGTGCTCCATCTGTGGCAAATAAACTCAGCTTTTCAACCTTCAGAATCACTTCTCAGGTTCCACTGGCAGATGTTTAGCCCTTACTGATTAGTGGGTGCTGGCTAATGAAGTAAAACTCTTTTCGTTGTTAAATGCCAGCTCATGTTCCCAGCCAGGCAGGCTATTTGGTCCATGGAAACTTCTGGTCTGAGGTTCCTTATCCTGAGAAAAGAGTCAGAAGTTATAATGATACATGTTGCTGCTGTGGAAAGCTGAAAGGCAGTGCTCAGAGTGGCTCAATAAGGAAAACTCCCTGTGGGAGTCTCAAGAATCCCCTCCAGATACCTTCCAGGAACAGCATCTGGAGTGTGTAGTTTGAAGGACAAACACATCTTCTTTGGCCAATCTAGTGACATTTACTAGACTCTGCAAAACACTGTGGGGGAATACACAAATCAACAAGATTAAGATCTTCGCCCTCAAGGATCTTGAAGCCCAGGTAATGTAATGGGGAGAAATATCTTTAGGTCATTACAAAAAGTCACTAGAGCATAGAAACAGAAGATTATTATTTAGGTGATAAAATACATCGCTGTCTAGAAAGATCTGGAGGATGAATAATCACTTCAGACAAAAGGGCAGTTGACAACGAAGGCCCGACTTGGCTTTTGAAGGAGATGCCTTCGTATTTATCTTTCACACTGAATTCTGGCTGCTTTTTTCTTTCCTCTCGCGTTATGTGCAGCAATTCTAAATTCAGAATCATCTGAAATAAATAAGCTGTTTCTTCAACCTCAATCCCAAACTTTGCCAATCTAATAACACCCCTAATGGCATATTCATTTTCTATTACTGTATAACAAATTACAACAAATGCAGTGGCTTTAGGACAACACATTTTGCAGCAGTGCCGCCAGCATAGGACAAGGGAGCCTGAGACACACGCTGCGTCCGCCGCCGCCGCCTGCTGCTGCTGCTCCGCAGCCGCCGCCGCCGCCGCCTCCTCTTCCGCCGCCAGGGCTGCCGATGGAAAATGGCTCCAAAGGTGAAATGCAGCTGGAAAATATGTAGATGTAGCGCCGCGGGCTCTCCAGATGCTTGGGGATAATATTCCAGAGAGAGCTTGAGCCTCCTCGAGTGGGTAAACAGTTATAACAGAAAATTAGTCACTAAATCTTCCAGAAATATTTAAATGTGAGTAAGAGTAAAGAAGAAAGTGATTTCATAGTACTACAATAACATCACTAGTCAGTGAGATTGGGAAACGAGTCTTTATTTGGCAGCGGTAATGGTAAAGATATGACCAGCAGTAATAGCAACAGTGAAGATGAAAAAGATGGGGGGAAATGGATCCAAAAGTCTCATAGGTACGTTTGAAAAAGTGACTTTTTGCAGAACAAAAGTGAAAAGGCAAGGGCAGCACACCCTCTGGGAGCTCTCTCTGCCCTGTGAGGACGCCTTTTCCCATCCTCAGCACCCCCATTCCTTAAAGATGCAGAAGCTCAAAACCAGTGAAGTCTGCTTCCCTCCACAGTCATCGCTCGAGTCCTTCCCCTAGGCCTACCGGCCTGCAAACTGAGGCAGGCATCTCAGAGCAAAATGGAGGACACGCACGTCAGAGCCTTAGTTCATTCTTCCAACCCACATCTAGCCCAGAGTGATGCTCGAACACATTTTCCCAATCTTCATCCTGAAACTGTGTGCCAAGAACAAAACAATTAACAGAAGAGATCAGAATCGCAGAATGGAGACTGGCCTGTGCCTGTGGAGAAAGGCATGGATCCTTCCGAAGGACCGCCTCGCTATTGTCTGAACTCTTCTCCCAGGGAAATGCCTGCAGTTCCCTCTCGAGTGGGAGTTCTTTCTCTGAAAATGAAAATCAGGCCAACCAGCACCTAGTTGTTGCCCCAGAGATCTTTGTGGCTTAGTCTGCGAATGGCTTGACGTCACAAGCATCGCGCTGCAAAGCCCAGGAGAGTCTGGCGACAGCCGTCCACACTCACCACTGCTCCCTGCAACGCAGAATAATCAAATCCAGAGGGACTTCAGTGGGCTCACTGGCACAGATAGCCCACGTGTCTGAAAGTAGGCGCTGCCATTTGAATTTTGATCCTGACTCTGCTCCTGGGGCTGCAAGTGTTTATGATTCAACGGAAAGTAGTGGGTCCTGTGGTAGTGGGTGGGGATCAATCACATGCTGGGAGGCAGAATCTAGTAAATGTGCCAGATGGACCTTTGCTTGTTCGGGAGAGTTCTGATGACCATTATCTTTTAGGCTCAAGCTATCTCTCCCACGGCAAAACACTTCATTCTCGAATTGAGCACTCAAATGGTAGGTTTTGCTTTTATGACCAACCAGATGTGGAAGGACAATTTACTGATCTAATTGAACATTCAGTCAGGGATTCTGAAAATGGAGCTTTTTGTTATTCAAGGTCTCAGTTGCCTGGATCTGCAATTTGCCCTGTCAGTCTGACCAAGTAAGCATCATGATTCGTATGGGTTCATTCTTTGTAGTCTCTGTCTTGTTTTCAGTATATGTCAGTATACCAGAATAGATACTTCAAAAATGGCTTTTTCAAACAAAATGAAGGATTATTGACAGGAGAAACTTGACTAAAAGATTAGGACACCCTAAATCTTTCACACTGCATTCAAGAAAAAGATTGAAATATGGTTTACAAACTTCCATTGCCATCAAAATCTTTTGCTGCCATATCTGTTTCAGTTTTAGGTGAAAAGTGTAATCTGCTTAGGGCTGGGAGGTTTCTGGCATTTCTTTTTGATCAAAAGGAGTCTGGGGCCTCCCAGGTGGTGCAGCGCTTAGCCCTGCTCCTTGGAGCTGTCAGCAGCAGCTGCGCAAGTTGGATGCCCAGCCAAGGAGATTCCCACATGGCCCAGCAGACCACTCCTGCCTCACCCACTGCTCCCCTCAGCAGTGTATTTCCGTTCATCTGCCTGTTCTGCTCCCCCCTCTCTCTGGTGAACCCTCTTACCATCCCACGCCTCTGGCCTGTACCCCAGCTTGTATGCATAAATAAATAAATCTTTTTAAAAAAGGATGTGTGCCATCCTCACAGGTGTGAGGTGATATCTCATAGTGGTTTTGATTTGCATTTCCTTGATTATAAGTGATGTTGAGCATTTTTTCATGTATCTGTTGGCCATCTGCTTTTCTTCTTTGGAGAAGTGACTTTTTAGCTCTTCTGCCCATTTTTTGACTGGATTGTTAGCTTTGTTTTTGTTGAGTTGTGTGAGTTCCTTGTAAATATTTGTTAACAGTCCTTTATCAGATGTATTGCAAAGATCTTTTCCCAGTTGGTAGGGTGTCTGTTTGTTTTGGTTCATGTCTCTTTTGCTGTACAGAAGCTTTTTATTTTGATGTAATCCCACCCGTTTATCTTGTCCTTCACTTCCTTCGCTTTGGGGGATGTGTCGTTAAAGATTTTGCTGAGATGTATGTCGTGTAGAGTTTGGCCTGTATTTTCTTCTATAAATTTTAAAAATATAGGCAACAACAAATGCTGGAAAGGATGTGGAGAAAAAGGAACTCTTCTACACTGCTGGTGGGAATGTGAACTGGTCCAACCACTATGGAAAGCTGTATGGCGATTCCTCAAACTGCTAAACATGGAGCTTCCACACGACCCAGCAATACCACTTTTGGGAATCTACCCAAAGGACACAAAAACACTAATCCAAAAGGATACATGCACCCTTATGTTCATTGCGGCACTGTTCACAATAGCAAAGGTATGGAAGCAACCCAGCTGTCCAAAAATAGATGACTGAATCAAGAAGATGTGGTACATATACACAATGGACTACTATTCAGCATTCAAAGAAGATAAACACATGTAATTTGCAGTGACATGGATGGAATTAGAGGGGATCATACTCAGCGAAACAAGCCAGAAAGAAAGAGAAAAATATCAAATGGTTTCACTTATAACAGGACTATAGGGAAACCAAATAGGAGAGAGACACTTGGGGGGGTGGGGGGAGGGGGAGGATAAGGGCACAAAATGGAGTAGAAAAGAACACAAGGGACCACGGAGATGGATCATGGGTGAATTGGTGGTGGGTTACCCAAGGGGAATACAAAATGTAAAAGATATAAATAACAATAAAAATATATATTAAAAAAAAAGGAGAGTCTGCTGATGAGATGGGATCTTATACTTCTTAATCATATATGGTGTTGTAAACTGGTCACCTTAATAAAAAACTATTATATATATATATATAAAAAGAAACGTCGAGGTTTTAGAACTGTGAATTAGCTTTTATCAATGTGCAAAATAATCACAATGTAAATTATCAGATTCTCCTTAATCAGTGTCCCCCAGTCCTTTGCTGCTATCCACTGCGATTTTTCACGCATTAAGAGCACATTTCACATATATTTAACCCAAAGTAAATTTCAAGTAAAGTTCATAGAAATTTGTATATCTTTAAATGGCATATTTTCAAAATTAGTGTAAAGAAACATACCCATGTGGTAACATGTAAAATTTATATAACACTTAAATCATTTAAAATATACTTGGGAAAGATTTAGAATTATGAATCAATGTACCCATTTCTAAATTATTTTTAATGTGCTAATTTTTTGCTTATGAAAATTTGAATTTTTCTGTTACCTTCACTTCATCTGGTGGTTTCTATATGTTTTAAATGGCCTCATGTTTTAAAATCTTCTTTCTTTTTTTTTTAATTTTGTTTATTTTGCATAGAAGAGCTGGGGTGTAGGCTAGAGGTGCAGGGAGGTGAGAGGATTCACCAGAGACAGAGTAGGGAGCAGGACAGGCGGATCTACTGAAATAAACTGTTGAGGGGAGCAGTGGGTGAGACAGGAGAGGTCTGCTTCGCCATGTGGGTTTGCTCCCTGGCCGGGACCGAACTCGAGCCACAGTGGCTAGTGATAGTTTGATAGCACTGAGACTTTAAATCCTGCGCCATCAGGGAGGCCTTTAAAAAATCTTAAAGAAATGCATGCCAACATAAGAAAACAAATTTTAAAAAATAAGAAAAGAGAACAATTTTTTAAAGTATGCCAACAGTTTAGAATTGTTGCCTTTTTTTCATTCAACTCTGACACAAATTGGCATAACATCAAAAGACCTATGGAACTAGAACTATTATTAAATAAATAATGCATGATCTTATATTTCTATGATAGCAATTTTTGTGTTACCTATACTTTCCCTGGGGAAATGTTTTATCTCAATTTCTTCAGCTTAGTCAACATTTTCTTGAGTAGAACTTGATTGTACAACTAATTTTCATAAATGGATTGGATCCTCTTGCAACATTGAGGTTTATATAAAGTTTTGAATTGATTTAGAAAAAAGAAAAATTGTTTTGCCATTGGAGCTACATTTTTCTTTAAAATACTCACTAATAAAACATGCAAGATTTGACCCCTGCCTCCCCAAAGACTCTAGTTGAACTGGAAATTATGAAACAGTATATATGAAAAATATCGAAACCATGTCAGATATACGAATGTCTTGCTGCCTACCATATATACTGCTGATTTTTTAAAGGGTTTTTCCCTGTTTCTTTCTTTTTAATTCAATTAAGTCTCAAGAAACACGGCATCTTTCCTTAATCATTTTGCCCATAGTCAGTAGTCATGGGGATGGTTATCCCTAGTAGTTGTTATTTTGAAATACAGAGTATTTATTCATTGCACAGTGCTGTAATGTAGTTTTTCAGGATTTCCCTGTCCAGAAAATGTTTCCAGTTACTCAACTTTAAAGGAAAATGTTTCCATCTCAGATGAAACATGTAATTCAAAATGTTTCTTCCTTTCTCAGAGTTTTTTCTACTCTCATTTAAACACACCGCAGAATGACAAACCTATCTGTAGCCCCACGTTTTTCTGTATTTGTTCTTAAGGTCAGAACATGAGATATTATCAAGGCACAAAGCCATAATGGTGTGGTACCATGGCATTTTAACTTAACGGGAGAAAGGGACTTAATTTGGGTGGAACATTGTACCTTGCTGTGGAGACTTTTCCTTTCATTTCCTGGTATATTTTTACTTACTAAGATGGAATATGGAGAATATTATAATAATGAAATTTAAGTGTTCACAACAAGCTCTTTGTATTAAGAATTATCACAGAGGTGTACACTTGTTATCAAATGAATGCAAGATATTGAACTACTCTTGTGCAAAACTGTTTATTTTTAAACAATTTAAAATAGTTAGGTAAGGTGAATTAAAAGTCCCTATGCATCTATATCAGATAGTTGGTAGTGTCAGAGACACTGCATATTAATAATAACTGTTAAAATGCCTTCTCCATGTTTCTGGAAACATCTGCATGTAGTAGTTGTGAAATTGTGGTACACAGAGGTCTTTTGACTACATGAACCCCTTTTTTATCTTTCCTACATAGCTTGTTCACTGCAATTTCCTAAGGATACCATGTATGCAAGACCTAGCTATTTAGTATCAAGATTATTCTGATTTTCATCTAAATGTTTCTTTAATTTTGTTTACTGTTGTTATGGAGGACAAATGTTCATACTGTTCAACTCAGAAAGCCAACTTTTTGTGTGCCTTTGTATGTCCATAATATAAAATAATTTAAAGAAATGTGTCCTGAAATTGTTAGGTTCTGATAGTGTATCGATAAACATTAAAACATTTGTCAAGAAATTCATTAAATTTATAAGCAGAAAGAAAGGGGTATTGCACTATTTTTGCTTTCATATAGAGAGCCATTTGATGAAAGTAGTAAAGTGCAATATGAAAGGTTTGTTTTATATGATAGTCTGGTGGAAAATGAAAGAGGTAAAACTTCATCCTATAGTTTGATCTAAGTGCATTTTGATTCTATTTTTAGATCCCACTGAGTAGTAACTTAAATAACATAGGGGAAAACTTGTACTTGATTTTTAAATATGCACTTGTAAAAATCTGAGCTGTAAACAAAAAAGGAAAAGGAACAGGAAATCTGTGTCCATTTGTCATAGTAAATGAATCAAATTGTTTTCTGAGTGTTTCATCTCAAAACATGATGAAAGCTGGGCCTCCCCGGTGGCGCAGCGGTTAGGCGCTGCGCTGTGGAGCCGTTTAGCAGCTGTGACACGAGTTCATAAACCAGGCCTGGGAGGTTCCCACATGGCGCCGCAGACCTCTCCTGCCTCACCCACTGCTCCCCTCAGCAGTGTGTTTCCGTTGATCTGCCTGTTCTGCTCCCCCAATCTGTCTCTGGTGAACCCTCTCGCCGCCCCACACCTCTGGTCTGTACCCCAGCTTGTATGTATAAATAAATAAACCTTAAAAAATGATCATAGAACTAAAAGTACCTTTTAAGGAAACCAACTCCAGAGGGCAGCTATCTTACTCTAAGAAAATTATGTGCCAGAAGGCTAAATCATTGGCACATATGAAATACAATATAAAGTATACATTATAATTTCTAAGCCAGTATTATTTAAACAGGATAATAAAATCTTTTTTTCTAAAGATTTATTTATGCATACAAGCTGGGGTGTAAGTCAGAGGTGTGGGGGGGGGCGAGAGAATTCACCAGAGACAGAGTGGGGAGCAGAACAGGCAGATCGACTGAAAATACACTGCTGAGGGGAGCGTGGGGCGAGACAGGAGAGGTCTGCTGAGCCATGTGGGTCAGCTCCCTGGTAGGGGATCAAACTGCTGCAGTGGCTGCGGACAGCTTCATAGTGCTGAGACTTAATCCATTGCTCCACCAGGGAGGCCCTAATAAAATCTTTTTTTAAAAGATTTATTTATTTATGCATACAAGAACTGGGGTGTAGGCCAGAGATGTGGGGGTGGTGAGAGGATTCACCAGAGACAGTGGGGAGCAGAATAAGTGGATTGACTATAATACACTGCTGAGGGGAGCAGCGAGCAAGGCAGGAGAAATCCGCTGCGCCATGTGGGAAGTGTGCTGCGGTGGCTGGGGATAGCTTCATGTGCTGAGACTTAACCCCTTTCACCACTAAGGAGGCCCAAAGCTAATAAAATCTATGTACAATGTCTCTGCTAATGCTACAAGTCTAAATATTTTCTCAAAATTGCCTTCAGAAGTGGCAATTTTAATTATAGTACATATCACATACGTGAGAAATATTCCTTTATGAATGATTATATATAGGTATACATTTTATATATTATATAATAGACATTATTGTGTATTATATAATATTTATAGGTTTTAGATTTAAATATTTATATATCGTATAATATATATTTGCATAATATTTATATATTATATGCTATGTTTTAATATATATTATATGTAGTATATATATAGTGGCTTTTCTTCAAATGTGAATTCTTAATTTGAAAATCACACTACCAGCAATAGACTACTTTATTGAATAGTCTAGTAAGGAATAATTGATAGTTCTATACATAACTTTTCTGAAAAGTGTTGCAAACTCTACACCTAGAGATAATGAAATTTCTTACAGAATTTTTAAATAAGTATACATGTTGGGTTCAAGAAATTTTACAGTCATGTTGGAATGTCATGAAATTTCTATTTGTAATTCAGACTGCTGTAGTTCATACCTTTTTGTTATGTTTTGAATCAGATGTGTACCATTTGTACTCAAAATCCCAAGAATGACTGATGATTCAAGTCCATTGGTTGTAATATGCAGTTTGTTTGTAAACAAATTATAGTTAAGTTCTTACATATTTTTTGGAAATAAATTATATAAAATTTGTGTATCTGCTTCGATACAATGTTTAAATAAAAATTTCCTCAATATACACCCAAAACACACACACACACACACACACACACACACACACACACACACACACACACCTATCTTCTTGGTTTCCATGGATTTGGAATCCAAGCACGGGTTAACTGGGTCCCCTGCTCAGAGTCTAGCTGACTTAAATGAAGGTGTCAGCCAGGTGGCAAACTCATGTGGGGCTCAGGGTTCTTCCAAACACCTGTGGTTGTCTTGGATTTAGTTCCTTGTGGTCATAAGGCCTGAGTCTCCCATATCCTGACTCTCAGCACTTAGGAGGACCCACATTCCTTGCGGAGTAGTCCTTTCATCTTCAAAGTTAGGGATGGAGACTCTTCCTTGGGCAAGTTCCTCACACTTTGAACCTCACCAGAAAGAGTACAGTCCCTACCCCCGACCTTTTAAAAACTGTGGTTTTAAAAGATAACATAAAATGTCCCACCTAAGACAGTTTTAAATGTGCAATTCAGTAATATTAAGTATACTTGCATTGTTGTGCAACAGATCTCCAGAATTTTTTCATCCTACAAAACTGAAACTCTGTATCGACAAATAACAATTCCCCATTCCCTCCTCCCCCTGGATAACCACCATTCTACTTTCTGTTTCTATGTATTTGGCTATTTTCCATGCCTCTTATTAATCAAATTATCTCATACTTGTCTTTTTGTGACTGAAGGGCCCAATACCATTTAAGAGCTCACCTGATCAGGTTAGGCTCACCCAAGATAATCTATTTCTTCAAGTTACCTGATTTGGAACCTTAATTATATCTCCACAATCCCTTCACTTAGATTTGGTTTTGGCTAAATTACTAGGAGAGGGTGTGTGTTCACCAGGGGAGCCAGAATCTTGGGGGCCATGTTAGAAATCTGCCTATCAAAAATGGCAATGAGTAACTCTGAGAAAGGAGGGAGGGTACTGACTGGAGCCTGTCAGATAATTTCACATACCGAGCACAACTTTCTGTAAGTATTAGCCCTTTCAGCCAGCCACATAGGTACCTCCAAGCAAGAGAGCCCTGAAAAAGGAATAGCCAGAACCCATAATGTTCAAGAGATCAAATTCTTGCCTCAGATTAACTGAAGGACTTGATAGAGGGAAACAAAAGCAAATAAAGTAAGTTAGCTGAGCCCAAAAGCTTTAGATAATTGTATCACCTGACCTATACAGCAGACAAAGTGGAGATATGAGCGATAAGGATCTCTTCTCAAAGGTCCTGACAGCTGCTTCTGAGGTGAAGAGTTAGACCATTAAAGCATAAACTGGAAAAATAAACCTACCAGGCTTCATATTGCAAGCTGAAAATAGATAAAAGAGTGTAGAGCTGCAAGAACACATGTGTAATATCAAAATAGCTCTGGAATTCATCTTCCACCTCCATTGCCAGTGCCACTCCCCTGCTACTGGCCTGGGCAATTGTAACAGCACTTTAACTGCTCTCTGGGACTCTAGCCCTACCTGACCCTAATTTTCCACACTTCACCTTAGAAAATCTAAAATATGGGCCTCCCTGGTGGTGCAAGGGTTTAAGTCTCAGTCTATGAAGCTATCCGCAGCCACTGCAGCAAGAGTTCGATCCCCAGCCAGGGAGCTTCCCACATGGCACAGCAGACCTCTCCTGCCTCGCCCACTGCTCCCTTCAGCAGTGTACTTCAGTCAGTCTGCTTGTTCTGCTCCCCACTCTGTCTCTGGCGAATCCTTTTACCACCCCCACACCTCTGGCCTGCACCTCAGCTTGTATGCATAAATAAAATTAATCTTTAGAGAAGTAAAAAGAAAATCTAAAATATAAATCAGTTAAACCAATACTCCTCACCTCCACCCCACCTCCTGCTGCCCCAGTGGATCATACCTCATCTCCACCTGCTAATCCAGGCTCGTCTACTCCTACATTCCTAAAACTCATGCTCACAGAGTTTTAGTTCCCTGAAACGATCAGGCTGTTTCACACTTCCAACCATTCTTTTCCCAGTCTCTCCCCTCTATCTAGAATGGCCATCCGTTTTATCCCAGTCTACCTAGAAATTTTGTATACCTCCTTCAATTCCCCCTTCAAGAAAAGATACTGGCACCGCTCTGCATCATTCCCCGCTCTCAGACTAGGGGTCTCATTGCCCTGGAGATGATATACCCAACAGTCTCTCAGTCCTTTGACTCTCTCAATTACCTTCTCCGTTCCTTTTCATCCACCCATGCCCAATGCATATTTTCACCACAATCTCCTCTCTTTCCTGTTCCCTCAGATATTCACTCATATGACATTGCTATTTTATTTCATATGGCTCCCTTCAGTCCTTTAAGCCCTCCACTTTCTCCCAATGCGTCAGCCTCTCCTAGCCTGTTTTCCTCCCCACCTGAACCTTTCCTAACCCTATGCTTGATCACCTGAACTAGTCTCTCACCAGTAACTTAGGCACCAGTACCCTCAGTTACCTTTGCATCCCTACCCTAAACCAGCCCCATAAACCCCTAACCTTGGGTTTGCACTGCAAAACAACTTTCTCCTCTCCTTCACCTGGGTATTTGCACCTTGCTAAAAAAAAAATCCCTCAAAACCACACAAATTAGTGCTTCCCCAGGGAAGCCCCAGGAGAAATAGGGTGACCTGGGTGAGTCCTCACCCACATGCTTAAGAATTCAGGACAAAACCCAAAAGCAGACATGCAGAAAGAAAAGTAAGAAAAAAAGAGGTTCATTTACAAAGGCAGCTAGGGTGGGGGGCAGAGAAAGAATGTGAGAAAGTTAATTGGCCAACACGTGTTCATCCTGATAATGAGTACCAGGGTCCAAGTTGGGGCCGCAAAAGCAAGAAGACCTGAGCCTGCATCTGTTCAGTTTTATACTGGGCATGACTGCTTAACTACAACCCTTGTTCTCAGTAGCTCCCCCACTCAGGAAGTCCGCTTCAAGTGGGAGTGGGGAAAATAGTATCTCCCCTTCTGTTAAAGGTGTGTCTCTAACAGAATCCCCCCTTTTCATGTTTGCCACCATTTCTATGATGATGAATATCTGGGGGTGCAGCTTCAGGAGACAGTCTTTTTCAGGGTTCCAGTGAATTCAAAGGAAATAACAATCTGAAGGCATTGTTCATAGATGGCCAGTGTGGCAAAGTCCTACATTTTAGAAAATAGTTGATCAGTACAAACCAAAAGGAAAAAAAATAGAGACATTAGTCAAACCAATAGCAAACGTAATACCAAAAAAGGGGACTCCCCGGTGGCGCAGCGGTTGAGCGCTGCGCTGTGGAGCTGTTGGCAGCGGCGACGCGAGTTCAACACCCGGCCAGAGAGAATCCCAGAGAGAATCCCACATGGCGCGGCAGACCTCTCCTGCCTTGCCCGCTGCTCCCCTCAGCGGTGTATCTCTGATCTGCCTGTTCTGGTCCCCACTCTGTCTCTGGTGAACCCTCTCGCCGCCCCGTGCCTCTGGCCTGTACCCCAGCTTGTATACATACATAAATAAAATTCTTTAAAAAAAACACATAATACCAAAAAAAAAAATCTTAAAACTAGCTCTCTTTGTTTAAAATAATTTTCTCTCCTGGGTCTCCCTAGTGGCACAATGGGTTGAGCGCTGCACTGTGGCAGGAGTTTGATGCCCGGCAGGGAGATTCCCACATGGTGCAGCAGACCTCTCCTGCTTCACCCGCTGCTCCCCTCAGCAGTGTACTTCAGTCGATCTGCCTGTTCTGCTCCCCACTCTCTCTCTGGTGAACCCTCTCACCGCCCCATGCCTCTGGCCTGCACCGCAGCTTATATGCATAAATAAATAAATCTTAAAAAATCATTTTCTCTCCACCTTCATTGCAATTCTATCCAATAGCAGAGCAAAATGCATTTGTAAAATAAATCTAATTCCAATCCACTTGACCCATTTTTGCATTAACTCATAGGGCAGAATAACCAAGCAGCAATTTGTTGGGATGCTCCATGAGGGAGCTTAGATTGGGATCTCAACATCCACCTGGTATTTGCTTTAGGATCAAGACCACGGTCTTACCAGACTCCACTTGAGACTTCCTCTTCAAGGTTCCCAGGGCTTTTTCTTTCCAGGTTTTCCAGTCCTGTCAATGGAGGCAAGCTTCTCCACCTCTGTTGGAGGTCTCTAGAACCCTACAAGGAAAGTGGCAGGCACTTTTCTTCTTGGCTCACCTCAAACTCAACTCTCAGAAGAATTTCAGTCAAAACCATATAATGAGATATATTTCCAATTCTCTAGTATACAGAGAGACAAATAAAATTCCCTATTGAAATTATGCAAAGATAGATACGTTGCCATGAGGAATGAGAATTATTACCACTTTTCCATATTATAATGATATCAAGAGGAGAGAAGATGCAACACAAGTTAGCTCTGCTCACAAAAATGCAGTTTAACATTGTGACAGATCCTGGTCAGCTAATTATTTTTTCCTTCAGTCAAAACAAAACAAACAAAAACCCAAAAGCCAGTATCATTTTAAACAAAAACTTGATCAAAATTATGTCCATCTCCAATTGTCCATTCAGTTCTGTGTAGAAACTTCCCGTTCTTGAGTTCCATCAATTAGCAAGAGTCAAAGTCTTTTTCCTTTTAATTTCTCCAGAAACAACTTCTGCAAGTGAACTAAAATTAAAATCTGACAATATAGTAGACAAGGAAATTGTTCAGCATTATAACTTACAATATTTCATAATAACGATCAGAATTGACAATTTATATATCTGACAGTTAAAAGGTTTCATATAAAGTTTAAAACACCAATGTTAATATTTATGTATATGCCAAGGTTAAATATTTTTGCCAAGTGACAATGTGTTTTCATTAACTCCCAATTTACTAGATAGATACCAAATAGGTCAAATTCATCTACTGTCTTTCCCATGAGGAAAGGGAGAAATTTTATGGAGTGTTCCATAAAGTTCCCTCTGATCAACCAAACAAAAGACTACCAATTTTCCTAAACACATCAGCACAATGCTCACAGTCAAACCTTAGCCTTTTATTTTGATCCCATAACTGGAGTTTTTAACTTTAAAAAAAAAACCTTAAATTTTCCAACTCCCATTTTACTTGATGTTGAAAGACTTCATGTACCAAATTTCAATACTCCAGATAGACGATTAAAAAATTATTTTCAATATAACTTTCTAGGCATGTGTTTCAAACCAATGCATTAAATTTTATTTTTTAAAAGATTTTGGTCCCTAGTTAGTTTTTAAAAACATTTTTAAAAAGATTTATTTATTTATTTATGCATACAAGCTAGGGTACAGGCCAGAGGTATGGGGCGGCGAGAGGGTTCACCAGAGACAGAGTGGGGAGCAGAACAGGCAGATCGACGGACATACACTGCTGAGGGGAGCAGTGGGTGAGGCAGGAGAGGTCTGCCCCGCCATGTGGGAATCTCCCCAGTAGGGCATTGAACTCTCATTGCTGCTGACAGCTCCACAGTGCAGAGCTTAACCGCTGTGCCACCAGGGAGGCCCCCCGCATTAAATTTTAAATTAGTTCCCATATTTCTAAGTTCAAAATTTCTTTTTTTTAAACATTTATTTATTTATGCACACACAAGAACCGGGGTGTAGGCCAGAGATGTGGGGTGGTGAGAGGATTCACCAGAGACAGAGTGGGGAGCAGAACAGGCAGATCCACTGAAGTACACTGCTGAGGGGAGCAGCGGGAGAGACAGGAGAGGTCTGCTGCGCTATGTGGGAATCTCCCTGGCTGGGGATTGAACTCGTGCTGCCTCTGCTGCGGACAGCTTCAGAGGCCAAGAGTCAACCCGTTGCGCCACCAGGGAAGCCCTAAGCTCAAAATTTCTATAGTCATTCCCTATACCAATTATTTATTCCTGGGGGCCAAAATAATTAGACATAAAAGGAGAAGACATACAGACATACAACATATAGACAGCTCCCATAGTTTTAATTTAAGTCACATGGAATACTTTATATGACTATAGTTTTACTTAGTATTTGCAAAAACACGGTGCTCTTTCTTTACTTTCTTCTGAGGACAAACCCTAGTTTTGGGTGTTGTTTTTTTAAGATTTTATTTTTATTTATTTTTGCATATAAGAACTGGGATGTAGGCCAGAGGTGTGTGTGTGGGGGGGTGTGATTCGCCAGAGACAGAGGGGTGCAGAGCAAGCAGATTTACTGAAATCCACTGCCAAGAGGAGTGGGTGAGACAGGAGAGGTCTGCTGCACCTTATGTGGGTCAGCTCCCTGGCTGGGGATTGAACTCAGACGGTCATGGCAACAGTACTGAGACTTAACCCCTAGGCTACCAGGGAGGCCCAGAAAACCTAGTTTTCAGAGGTTCGATTTCTTGCACCATTGCCTGATGGAAAGGCAGTTTTACTCACATTCAAGTACCCAGGCTGTTTGTTCACCTAAACCATACATGTGATGTAGATTTTGAGAGTCGACAGAGAGTGGGGTTCTTGGGTTCACTCTGAGAAAGATTTCACCAGAGCTCCCCTTCCAGTGGCAAGCAGCGAGTTTCTCCAAGGCACAGACAGAGTCGTTGAGTATATTTGCAGAACAAGTTTATTGAAGAAGGAGACAAGCAGAGAGCACTCGCATAGGCACGAGTGGGCAGGAAGAGCTGCCTCGAGAGGGACAGGCCTACTAAGAGAGGCCTGCATGGTTGCTGGCAGGCAGCCTTGAGGACAGCTGCCCTGCTGAGAGAGGTCAGTGAAGAGAAGTCCCGGCATGATCACCAGCAGGCAGGAGGCTGCCGTCCTGCAGAGAATTGTGGGAAAGAAGTACCTGCATAGTCACGGGTGGGCAGGCAGGAGAGCTGCTTCTGCCCTGAGCCAGTGCAGGGATCGCACTTACATAGTTTTCTCTTAGGGAGGGGCTCACACTTTCCAGGAGTGGCTTGTTTGTTGTTAATCAGGATTAGAAAGGGGCCAGAGATTGTCTTGACACTCCTTACACATCCTATAGCCTCTTATACCTATTTGAGGTGATTGTTGATCCCTTCTACCCACCTCCTGTGTGAGTCTAATCTTGTGATCCTGTCTCCTCCATCACATGTACCTACAAAAACATTCTGCAAAGAGACAAAAGGGAAAAATCAAAACACAGGCCAATAAGCAAACATAAAAAATTGGTAAAAAATAAAATTTTTTAAAATCTTTTTTTGAAGCCGAAATAAAAATCAAGGGTTTTTTCCCATGGAATTATTGGGGAGGGGGGGGAAGAAAGGACATCTGCAACAAACTCCACAGATAGGTTTATGAACCCCACCTCAGATCAAAAAGATCCAAGATACTAAGGACTACTAATCCCTTAATGCCATCATCATGGAAGAGAGGATAACTGGGAACTGAAGGGTGGTGCTGAGCAGGAGATAAAAAGCTGGAGAAGAAGGGGACAGAACACACAGACAGAAGACAGGAGAAGGAAGAAGGATGGAAAGCCAGAAGAGGCCCAAGGAGCAGAGAGACTTGTAAAGGAGCTGCACTGGCCTGGACTGATTGAAATAGATGTGGGTGAGAGACCCGTGGGGAGGTTGACTATGGCAAAGACATTGATATTGGTTTTGATTTTGCTCTTTAAGTCCCAGAATTGTCTGGCTGTTTCTGACCCTTTTCTATAGGTCCCTGCCAAAAGTCATTTTATACTTGTGGCAGGCTTTTGGGCCCTGCTTTGGGCCAATCCAATTCGGGTGGGCTTTTACCCACGAGGGGTTGGATAACTTTGGATGCTTGACTTAGATACTATATTCTTTGTCTTCTCCGTCTTTTCTAATTGTATTAAAGTTTGTTTCCACAAAAGGTTCTGTATGTTTTGTATTGATGCGGCGATGTCAGAACCTATTTTGAGTGGGCAGGTTTGGGGGTTCTGGGGGTGTCCCTCTCCCTGCCCTGTAACAGAATCAAAATCAAATTCTTTTTTTTTAAAGATTTATTTTATGCATAAAAGAACTGGGGTGTAGGCCAGAGGAGTGGGGTGGTAAGATTTACCAGAAACAAAGTGAGGAGCAGAGCAGGGAGATCAACTGAAACACACTGCTGAGGGGAGCAGCGGGCGAGATAGTGTTACAGGGCAGGGAGAGGGACACTCTCAGAACCCCCAAACCTGCCCAATCTAAATAGGTACTGCCATCCACCTCATCAATACAAAACATAGGACCTTAAGTGGAAACAAACTTTAATCCAATCACTGTACAAGACAAGAGAGGAAGAACAGTTTCCAAATCAAGTCTTCAAAGTTGTCCAACCCCTTGTAGGTAAAAGCCCACCCAAATGGGATTGGCCCAAAGCAAGTCTCACAAGTCTAAAACACCTTTTGGCAGGGACCCATGCAAAAGTGTCAGAAACAGCCAGACAATTCTGGGAGGAACTAAAACACCTTTCAGCAGGGACCCATACAAGAGTCAGAAACAGCCAGAAAATTCTGGGAGTTAAAGAGCAAAATCCAAATCCAAATGAACATTGTCATAGTTAATCTCCCCATGGGTCTCTCACCCACATCTGTTTCAATCAGTCCAGGCCAGTGCAGCTTCTTTACAAGTCTCTCTGCTCCTTGGGCCTCTTCTGGCTTTCCATCCTCTTCCTTCTCCTCCTGTCTTCTGTGTGTTCTGTGTCTGTGTCTCTTCTCCAGCTTTTTATCTCCTGCTCAGCTCCACCCCTCAGTTCCCAGTAATTCTCTCTTCCATGATGATGGCATTAAGGGATTAGTAGTCCTTAGTGTCTTGGATCTCTTTGGTCTGAGGTGGGGTCCATAAGCCTATCTGTGGAGTTTGTTGCAGATGTCCTTTATCCCCCCAACAGTTTCTCTTTTCCAAGTATCTCTACATGTCTTTCCTCCATGTGTCTCCTTCCATGTTTCTCTTCCATGCCCCTACATGCAAGCCAAAGCTGGAAAAGCAAGACCTCTCAGAACCCACTTGCCTTCCACGTTCTATAGCTTCACCTGGCCACTCAGCTCCACCCATACTAGCTCCCCCATTCATGGCACAGCGGGACCTATAATCCAAGGAGGCTGCATGTAAGTGGGGGTGGGGAAAATGGCACCTCTCTTTCACGGAGGCATGTCTATAACAGTGCAACTATAAATTAATAGTCTTCAGCCTCAGCTGAATCACTTCTATGCTCCTCTTCTCTCCATTCCATCTTTCTGTTCACCTGTCCACCTGCACCATAAATAAATACCACCTTTTCAGTCTCTTACAGAATCCTGCTCCATCAATGATTCTCTCTTTGATTTCAGTTTGGTTTGCCTTTTCCTTGGTCTTAAACATGCTTGAGTCCCTCTCATTAAAAACAAAACTCCATCCCGGCCCTGACTCTTCAATGAAGTACCAGTTTCTCTCCTTTCTTCTCCAAATAGCAGTACTCTAAATTTGTTGTCTCTACTTCCTCAAATTCATTCATGCCTCAACCTACTGAAAAATGTTTCCATTGAAATTTCTTTTAGCGAAAGTCACCAGTAACCTTCAAACTACCAAAGTCAACAGCTACTTTTCAGTCTTAATGTTATTGGATTTTTCTGTGCATTTGACACTGCTGGTAATTGCCTCCTCTTTGAGGCATTCTTGTTCCTAGATTTCTATCACATAAAATAATTCAGTTTCCTGCTAAATCTGTACTTCTGGGGGGGTTCGGTGAGATGTTGCAGTTTGGTGAATGGGGAGTCCTTGTGTTCCTTTTGAGAAAAGTGTCAGCAGGGTTTCCTATTCAGCAGCACACAGCGAGTTTACTAAGGAAAAAGATGTTTGCATAGACACAAACAAAGACTGCATTTTAAGAGGACAGATTCATTAGGAAAAAGAGAAAGGAAAAAAGAGGCACCTGTGTAGACACAGGTGGGCAGAGAGTGGCATTTTGCCAGAGCAAGGGGTATCCTTATATAGTGTTCTTTGGAGGGGTTCATTCCTTTGTGGAATTTTATCTATCGTGAAATCTATCACTTCTAAGGTCTGGCTGGGTTAACCTGTAAGGACTGGTGTTTTTTGTAATGACAGGCAATTCTCCATCTCTCCACCTCGGGTGTGCACCTATAGATTTTCCATAGCAATACAAGCCAGAGGATTTTCCACAGCAGGCTGTGCTTAAGAACATTTCCAGAGCCAGTTAAATGACACATTAATCATTTCTACCCTCACCTCTAGTTTTGGGCCTTATGAAGCTTCCATCCTAAATTTTCTACTCTATACTTGTATCACTTCTTTGACTATTCCCGTTTGTTTGTTTGTTTTATCTCTTCCTCCTTTCACCACTCAAATGTTAATGTCTCCTGATGTTTTGTCAAGAACGGTGAAGAGTCTGAGATGTTACCCCACTGATACCATTATGTATTTTATATGTATGAATACTAAAGAAATACAAGGCACCAGGATCAAGGAAAATTGTGTTTATTAATACAACTGTAACAGGATGGTCCCCAGGAAAAGGGGAATTTCCATGTTCACTGCCCGACCCAAGGAAGGATGGAGCTGAGCAGGGAGGAGATGAAGCTGGAGAGGAGACTGGAGGCGGGAAGGAAGCAGGATGGAGAGCAGGGGGGCCCTGGGGCAGGCACATGGAGCAGAGACATGTGAAGCAGCTGTGCTGGCTTCTTGGTCCTGGGCTGGTTGAAACAGATGTGAGAGAACAATGGGGAATTTAACAATGGCAGCTTTCATCTTGATTTTCATTTTGCTCTTTTGGTCCCAGACATGCTGGGCCCCTTCTGTTGCTTTCCTAAGGGTCCCCACCAGGAAGTGCCTTCGACTTGTGGCAGGCTTTCGAGCCTCAGAGGCCCTGCTTTAGGCCAACCCTGCTTGGCTGGGCATTTACTCATGAGGGGATGGGTACCGTCAGGTGCTTGATATGGAAATTTTATTCTTCCCCTTTTCTGTTTGGCATACTAATTGTATTAAAGTTGCTTTCCATTAAAGGTCTTATATACTAGAGTATGTTTTGTCTTGATGCAGTGGATGGCAGAACCTACTTTTTAAAAAAGATCTATTTATTTAATTTATTTATTCACACAAGAACTAGGGTGTAGGCCAGAGTTGTGGGAGGTGAGAAGATTCATCAGAGACAGAGTAGGGAGCGGATCTACTGAAATACACTGCTGAGGGGAGCAGCAGGGAAGACAGGAGAAGTCTGCTGCACCATGTGGGTCAGCTCCCTGGCCAGGGATCGAACTCAGGTACATGGTGGTGCTGAGACTTAACCCCTATGCCACCAGGGAGGCCCGACAGAACCTATTTAGAGAGGGCAGGTTTGGGGGTCTGGGGTGCCCCTCACCCTGCCCTGCAACACAACCAGATCAACAGCTAGAATAACATTGTCACATAAGTTCTCCACACCCAGACCCACAGATGACAGGATGAGAATTTATGGAGACTTTCTGTGTGAGTGTCAGTTTTCACCCAATTAATGAGGGATGGATTTTCCCCATTTATAGCTGGGAGAGAGACAATCATACTGCAGCCTTCCGAAAGGAGAGAGACAATTCTTTGCTTCTTGGAAATGGGATAGAAAGGATCCTGATTCTTATACTAACAATTTATTTATTTATTTATTATTTATTTTAATTTTCTGACATCTTTGTTAATTTTCAGACAGTATTTGATTTCTCCCCTCAGGTGTCATCCCGTAGTTCTCCCACCACAAGTGCACCCATGACCCATCATCACAGTCCTTGGGCTCTTCCCCATTTTGACCCCTCCCTCTCCCCCTCCCGTGCTGTTTGCCTCTGATCTGTGGTCAGCTTGCAAGTTTTATCTTTTTTCCTGTCCCTTTGATTTCTCTGGATTCCACATATAAAACTAACCTTTTATAATGTAATGTTTCCTAACACATCTTTTCAAGGGCCAGATAAACGTCAAGTCTCCAGCTTTCAAAGTAGCTGAGATCTGGGCTTCATCCCTTTTGAAGTGTTAATACCTAGAAAAATAATGCTCCAGACTCCCAGGCACCAGGAGACCTAATCCTGGCTATCACCATTTTGGATTTCTTGGGGAGATAAGAGAAGTTTTATTATCCATTTGGATCAGAGTGGTTAACTAGACAAATGGCTACAGATAACATTCTCACAGTAGGTGAAAAGTAAGAGTGAAATGTGTCCAGGGGAAGTGAAGGCAGAAATTCTCTATCTTTATATTGCATCTATCCCCATGACATGTGTCTGGGGTGGCTAGGGCTTTTTACAGGGGCATTGAGAAACTCTGGGAAGTTCTGTTTCCCACATTCAGGATTCTCCTGTCTTCTCCTCTCACTCTTCGTATGCTCCCTGAACCATCTCACCGACTGTTGTTTCAACTACTACCTGTGTGCTAAGAACTTCAAATAGCCCACCATCTGCTAGACATCTGTATCTAAATGCTCTACGGATACCTCATATGCCACATGTGCAAAATGGCACTCCTCATCCCTCTCCCCAAACTCTCCTATTCTTTGCAATAGTTGATAACAGCACCACCCGGGTCACACTTGTGGAAGCCCTCCTTATCAGAAGAACCATTCTCTATATGGAAGAATTTTCACATTTTGAGCTCTGCCTTCCTCATGTGACAGTCAGAGCTATTTGCCAGACTGCCTTGTAGCTGACACCGTTCCCTGATTTTGGGTCCTCCCATCAGAAACACCTGCGTGAGACTCTAGGAACTGAGCAACACAGGACATGGACCCTACGTGGCGCTTCCATTTTTTTTCCTGTCAGGGAATTGGCAGTGTTTTCAAGGTTGATTTCCTGCAGCAGCAGTGGTAGCTGTTTCCTCCTTTGCCCTAGAAGGGGAAACCTGTATCATCCAGCCACTTCTGCAATCTTCTGGAGCATTGTCCTTGGAAGCTTAGCCTCCAGCCTGCTTCTCCAGCAATTCTCAAATATTGTGTGAATTACTCATTATCCTTTTTTAAAAAAAAGATTCATTTATTTATGCTGGGGTACAGGCCAGAGGTGTGGGGCGGCAAGAGGGTTCACCAGAGTCAGAGTGTGGAGTAGAACAGGCAGATCGACGGAAATACACTGAGGGGAGCAGCAGGCGAGGCAGGAGAGGTCTGCCGCGCCATGTGGGAATCTCCCTCGCCCCGGCGTCGAACTCGCGTCACCACTGAGAACAACTCCACAGCGCAGTGCTTAACCACTGCGCCACCGGGGAGGCCCTCATTATCCTTTTTGATAAAAAGCTTTTCAGCTTAGTCAACTAGTCAGCCTATTGCTGTCAATTAATATCTGACAATAGCACACAAATCCGGAACTTGAGTCATCCTTTATGGATGTCATAACCCTGAGTCATTAATTTTATCTTCTAAGCATTTTTTTATTCTGACCCTTCCTCTTTATCACAGTGACCACTGCCCTGGCTCAGGCCCTAATAATTTTTCATCTGGATTACTGCCAGCCCCCTAATTAGTTTCCCTGCTTTCAGTCTTGTCACCTTCCAATCCGAGCCTCTATATCAGTAATAGATTTATCTAAAACACAAGCCTCACTGTCATTCAGGTACTTTAGGCCCCACTACTCACCACTTCCTAGTTAGAAATTTTTTGCTATTATAACATGGAACCACTTGTACTTATTCCCACTGCATGTACATGTGTGTGCATGCATGTGAGTGCATATGTGTGCGCACACACAGGTGTACACACACACACACACACACACACACATACCCCTTCTATCTCTTGGCTCCATGTGCTATTCCCTCAGTCTAAAATGTCCTTCCTTCTCCTCTTTACTTGGCCACTCGCTGTTCATTCTTTCAAATACCCCCAGCCTATGAGGGGTGACTGTTATTTCTGTAATGTCTTGTGCATACATCTACCAAGGCACTTACCACAAGGCACTGTAATTGTCTGGATTGTGAACTCTTTCAGGGGGTAAATGGGATTTGAATTCAAGATAGACAGACAGAAAGATAGACAGAGTGAATCTCCTCAGTGCCTACCACTTACCTTAGTGTCTGGCATTTAGTTTGGGCACAAAAATGAAAATTGATTAAGATTGGTTGACTCAATTTAATTTAAAAATTACTTCTATGGGGCCTCCCTGGTGGCACAGGGTTAAAGTCTCAGTGTTATCAAGCTATCGCCAGTCACTGCAGCACGAGTTCTATCCCCAGCCAGGGAGCTGACCCACATGGCGCAGCAGACCTCTCCTGTCTTGCCCAGTGCTCCCCTCAGCAGTGTATTTCAGTTCATCCACCTGTTCTTCTCCCCACTCTGTCTCTGGTGAATCCTCTCACCCCCCCCCCTGCACTTCTGGCCTACACCCCAGTTCTTGTGTACATAAATAAATAAAAATAAATCTTTAAAAAGTAAAAATAAAAATTACTTCTATGAATGTTTCTTTAAACCTTCCTATCCTCCCATCTTCTGGACCTCTCCTAAAGTGGTTAGTGGTTCCTGCTTCTATGCATTTTACACATTCCTTTCTTTAAGTTAAGGTAAAATTCTGGCCTCCCTGGTGGCACAAGGGGTTAAGTCTCAGCCTATGAAACTATGGGCAGCCACTGCAGCACGAGTTCTATCACCCACCCGCTGCTCCCCTCAGCAGTGTATTTCAGTTAACCCGCCTGCTCTGCTCCCCACTGTCTCTGGTGAATCCTCCCCCCACACCTCTGGCCTACACCCCAGCTCTTGTATGCATAAATACATAAACCTTTATTAAAAAAAGAAAATGATTAGTTTTATGTTATATGAATTTTACCTTAACTTTTTTTAAAGATCTATTTATTTATGCATACAAGAGCTGGGGTGTAGGCCAGAGGTGTGGGGGTGGTGAGAGGATCCACCAGAGACAGAGTGGGGAGCAGAACAGGCAGATTGACTGAAATACACTGCTGAGGGGAGTAGCAGGCAAGGCAGGAGAGGTCTGCTGCGCCATGTGGGAAGCTCCCTGGCTGGGGATCAAACTTGTGCTGCAGTGGCTGCGGATAGCTTCATAGTGCTGAGACTTAACCCACTGTGCCACCAGGGAGGCCCAAAATTAATCATTTTCAAGTGTACAATTAAGTGGCATATAGTACCTTTACAGTGTCGTGTAACTACCTAGTTGTAAAATATTTTCATTACCCCAAATGAAACCCCATACCCACTGAGCAGCCACTGCCCACTCTTCCTCCCCACCCCAGTCCCTGGCAACCACTAATCTGCTTTCTGTCTCTATGGATTTATCTAATCTGAATATTTAATAAAAACAGAATCATGCAATATGTGGCCTTTTGTGTCTTTTTTCACTCAGTGTCATGTTTTCCAGGTTCATTCATGCTGTATTACATTTTATGGTTGAATAAAATTTCATCGTATGGCTAAACCACCTTTTATGTAGATTCTCATTGATTCACGGCCATTTGGGTTGTCTCCACTTACTGGTTATTTCCGCTTCTTCACAACTGTGGTGCTATGTGTACAAGTTTTGGTTCTGTTAACCAACTCAATAGGTTCCTCTCTTGGATATGCCCAAAATAGACCAGAGCCAAGTTCTGTTGCAGAAAAAGGTCTTATCTGTACAGATAATGATAGGAAGGGTCCCGGGTCAGGACAGGAGGACTCAAGAGAAAACCTTGAAGAAAATTTGCTGTTCAACTTTGTTGTTCTCCGGGGCTGGTAAACAAGAGGTTAAAAAGCCAATGATTTTAGGTCTGGACAACTGCTGCCATAAATTCCCTTGGCACATTGTTGCTGTTGTTTATTACTAATTTCCCCCCAACCTGGGCATTCCTGAGTTTTATCTTTCCACAGCTTATCAAGTTGGCTGCTGAGGGAGTTAAAGAAGAAGAAAGGGAGTCACAGACCTGGACACCAGGCCGGCTGGACTGGAGCGGCGGGCGCTCAGCCTCCGTGAAATGTTCACTTGGAGATGGTCACGAGCCCCACAGACACCCGAGTGCAGCTGATCGGTGCCCACAGTCAGCAACAATAGTGGACTTGTCCACTCTCCTTGGGCTTTCTGAACCCGTAAAGCTTAACCCCTTTGTGCTCGAGCCCCAGTCCTAAAACCTACTTAGGCCCCCAGCCCCAGCACTGCCCCAGTCTCTCTCACGCCCAGAGAGGTCTCTCTGGGGCGCTTTTTCCTGGATCTTTCGCTCATCAGTAAACGCTGACTCCTCACTTGCCCTGGCCTGTGTCTGTGGAGTCCTCATTTCAATCTTGGCCAGAGGATCTCGAGAGCCCTTTCCTGGGTCTGGGAGAGGGACCCTCGGTCCACCCCTCTGATTCCCAGCAGGTGGAGGGGTGGACAGAGGCTTGTTCCCATCCAGCTTATCTGCCTTTGCTGTTGGAGGTTGTGATCCAGCTGAGGGACCCCAGGTGCCCCACCTCATCCAACTACCAATAATATAGGCAAAGAGGGTGAATTCCCTGGGGGAGGGGGGCCCTGGGATTGTGGGAGGGGAACTGGAAGAGTTTTGTTGTGTTGTTTGTTTTTTTAAGAAAGAAGGTCAGAAGTGAGACAGAAGAATTTGATGGGTGTTGAAGGCATTGGGCAGTGCTGGTCATTTGTGCATTCTCTGAGTTTGTAAACACGGGTGACCCGATCAAATCAGAAAGGGGTGGTTGGAATATGGTTATCTAGACAGACTGAAATATATATATATATATATATATATATATATATATAATATAATATAATATAATATAATATAATATAATATATATGATATAAATAAATATATATATATATATATATATATATAAATATATATATGTAGTTGGACAATCTTGCTTTTGAAAAAAATGAATGAAGTATCAGTGAGTTCGACGCCCGGCCAGGGAGATTCCCACCTGGTGGGTGGCAGACCTCTCCTGCCTCGCCCGCTGCTCCCCTCAGCAGTGTATTTCCGCCACTCTGCCTGTTCTGCTCCCTGTTCTGTCTCTGGTGAACTCTCTCGCCACCCCACACCTCTGGCCTGCGCCCCAGCTTGTATGCATAAATAAATAAATCTTTTAAAAAAAGAAAAAAGAATGATGTATCCTAATCACCGGGCTGTGAGTCAGCAATGAGCAGCCTTAACCCTGTTTCCTGCTATTTTGAGGGCCTAGAATTAACTTAACCATTTGTTTCCTGGTTCCTTGAGGTCCTGGTTTGGTAACAGTTTGAATGCCCATTTTCAATTATTTTGGGCAGATACCTCGGAATGGAATTGCTGTATCATATAATAATTCTATTTTTTCTAACTTAAAAAAAATTACATATACAAGAACTGGGGTGTAGGCTAGAGGTACGGGGGTGAGAGGATTCACCAGAGAGATAGTGGGGAGCAGAACAGGCAGATCAACTGAAGTACACTGCTGAGGGGAGCAGCGGGTGAGGCAGGAGAGATCTGCTGCACCATGTGGGTTAGCTCCCTGCCCTGCCAATAGCTTGATAGCGCTAAGACTTAACTCTTGCACCACCAGTGAGGCCCTTTTAACTTTTTTGAGGAACCATCGCCTTGTTTTCCCACACCATCTTACACCAGCAATGTGGGAGGGTTCCAGTTTCCCTACATCTTCACCACTTGTTATTTTCCTTTTTAAAAGAAATTATATATATCGGGACCTCCCTGGTGGCGCAGGTGTTAAAGTGTCCACACTATCAAACTATCACCAGCCACTACTGATACCGGGCAAAAGGGGCTTTAAAATTGCCAAAGGCAGTGCCCAAATTGCTTACCGGTCACTATCTTGGTTCTGCACCCGCACACACAATTGCAAGACTACACATGCTTAGGGAACAATAACAATGGGATTTATTTAACAAACAGGAAAAAGCAAAGAATTACTAAAGTCAACATATGGCCGTTTACCTTACTTAAAGCAATGTCTAGTCCTTTAAGTCCCAGAAAAGTAACAAAGGTGGTGTGTTCCCGCCACTGCTGATGTGGCGCTCCTCTTCCAAACAATAGGCCGCATTTCCAAAATGGCATCTTCCTGCTTCTGCAGACGAGCAACAGCCAGAGAGTAGGCCAGTTTCCAACTCACAAGGACGATGCAGAACACAACTGGAGATGCTCCTGGAACTGCCATGGTGCCCCAGCACAGCACCTGGCCAACAACACTGCAAACAGCAACTATAGTGGCCAGACAGCCAATAGACCGCACTCACACATTTTAGGAAGGCGCCCGCTTCGGGCCTCTTCCATCTTCCTTGGGCTGCAGTAAAAACAAAACTGGGAACAGTTTCTGTCGCTTGGCTACTTGCAAAGCCTTCAAAGTCGCTGGCCCCAAAGTCACTGAAGATTCCAAAAACGCTCAATCCGAAACTCTATATCCTGTCAGCTCAAAACTTCTGGCGTCTGATTTCCAAACTCTCAATCTTGGTGGCTACATTTTCTGCCGCTTCTTTTCCTACAACATGGCGATTGCTTCCTCTATTCCTTCAGCATGTCGACTGCCTCTTCCATTCCTACATCATGGCAACTGCTTCCTCTATTCCTGCATCATGACGACTTACTTCCCCTTCTCCTTCAGTCCCTTTTATTTCTCATCAGACTCTCCACCCCAAACTGCAAATTTAGCATTTTTCCCTGGGGCTATTCATTCTCATCAGCAAACCCCCTCCAGGGGGCACCACCTTTACTGGACTTTGGACTCAGCCCAGTTACACTACAACATGAGTTCAATCCCTAGCCAGGGAGCTAACCCACATGGCGAAGCAAACCTCTCCTGTCTCACCCACTGCTCCCCTCAGCATTGTATTTCAGTCAACCTGCCTGTTCTGCTGTTTTTGTCATGATTAGACTGAGATTATGGGTCTGAGGGAGTAAGATCACAGAGGGAAGGTGCCATGTTCATTGCATCACAGCTTGGACACCAATAGTATCAACTAATGATGTGACTTAATCACTGGTGGTATTGACCTTGATCACCTATCTAAGGTAGTGTTTGTCACATGCACAACCTATCTTCTTTTCTTTTCACTTCCTTTTATTGTGGTAACATTGGTTTAAAACACTGTAAACCAGGGGCCTCCCTGGTGGTGCAATGGGCTAAGTCGCAGCACTATGAAGCTATCCACAGCCACTGCAGCACGAGTTCAATCCCTGGCCAGGGAGCTTCCCACATGGTGCAGCAGACCTCTTCTGCTTCGCCTGCTTCTCCCCTCAGCAGTGTATTTCAGTGGATCATTCTGTTCTGCTCCCCACTCTGTCTCTGGTGAATCCTCTCACCATCCCACACCTCTGGCCTATAGCCCAGCTCTTGTATGCATAAATAAATAAATAAATCTTAAAAAAAATAAAAAATAAAACATTGTAACCAAACACTGTCATAAGGAGGTTCACACCTCTGTAGATGTATGTCACCACTCCACCCCCACCATCTAAGCACCTGTAGTCCTATACCCTAGACCCTGTGCCCCCTCTCTCCTTTGTTCCCACCTCCACCCCTAGTGACCTCATATTTCTAGAGTTTTTTTTTTGGTTTAGTTTTTTCAGTTTGTTATATTTTTTTGTTGTTGTTGGTTGTTTGCTTTCTCTGTATTCCACATGGTTGAAATCATCTGATACTTGTCTTTCTCCTTCTGACTTATTTTACTTAGGGTAGTCCTCTCCAGTTCCACCTATGTTATCACAAATGGCAACAGTTTATCTTTTTTATATAGATATCAGAGTAGGATTCCATTGTGTATTTATACCACATCTTTTTAATCCACTCCTCTGTCATGGACATTTAGGTTGTTTCCATAGCTTGACTTTTGTAAACAGTGCTGGAGTGAGCATAGGTGTGCCTATATACCTTGAATTAGTTATTTTGTGTTCTTCAGGTAGATACCTAGGGGTAGAAATGCTGCATTATATAGTAGATCTATTAATAATATTTTAAGGAACCTCCACACTGTTTTCCATGTGGGCTGGACCAGTCTACATTCCCAGCAACAGTTCGTAAGGGTTTCTTTTTCTCTACATCCTTGCCAACATTTGTTGTTTCTGTGTGCATGTGCGTGTGTGTGTGTGTTTCATATGGGTCGTTCTCACAGAAGTAAGGTGGTATTGTAACAGGGTGGTCCCCAGAAAAAGGGCCTGTTCCAGGTTCCCTGCCCCACCCAAGGGAGGGTGAAGCTGAGCAGGAGAGATAAGAAGCTGGAGGAGAGGGTGGGGGGAGAGGGAGGGAGAAAGAGGGAGAGAGAGGGAGAGAAAGGGAGAGAGAGGAGAGACTGGAGAAGAAAGGAAGCAGGATGGAGAGCCAGAGGAGGACAAGGAGCAGAGAGACATGTAAAGAAGATACACTGGCCTGGACTGATTGAGACAAATATGGGTGAGAGACCCATGGGAGGTTAACGATGGCAATGTTGATCTGGATTTTGATTTTGCTCTTTTCCTCAGAGATTTGTCTGGCTGTTTCTGACCCTTTTGTATGGTTCCCTGCTGAATGGTGTTTTAGACTTGTGGCAGGCTTTCAGGACTTGCTTTGGGCCAATCCCATTCGGGTGGACTTTTACCCATGAGGGGTTGGGTAACTTTGTGTGATTGATTTAGAAACTATATTCTTTGTCTCTTTTGCATTGTGCACTGATTGTATTAAAGTTTGTTTCCACTTAAAGTCTAATATGTTTTGTATTGATGTGGCGGATGGCAGAACATATTTCGAGTGGGCAGGTTTGGGGGCTCTGGGGGTGCCCCTCTCCCTGCCCTGTAACAGTATCTCAGTGTGGCATTGATTCGTATTTCACTGATAATACATGCACACCCAGTCTTAAGAAATGAATAATAATGCTCACCTCCTCGAGAGCAGAGAATATCTATATGAATTACTTAGAATTCTTCTGCACAAGAGATTTCTCTCTTCCTGACACTAAGGAAACTTTCCTAGGACTTGCAGAATGTTTTCCTTCCTACAAGAGGCACTGACATTTATTGAAATTGCTCTACCCCCTTGAGGTTCAGAAAAAAGTACTTGGGGGTTTCCTCTCTACACTTGTTAATGGAGTGAGGACTTCCCAGACTGGATGTAGAAAATTATTTGATGGATATATCTGTGAGAGTTCAGCCAGAGAAAGAGAACCCATAGGAGATATATAGGAAAAGTTATTGTAGGAAATCGACTTACATAGTTGTGGAGGTTTAACAAATCTCCATAACCATAAGACTGTCAAGAAGGGCAGGCTGGAACTCTGAGGCACAAGAGATATTTAAGGAAGAATTTCTTCCCCATCAAGGAAACCTCGGCTCTGTGTTTATTTATTATTTATTATTTATTTATTTATTTTCTTATATTGTTCATTTTTGTGCTTTTGATTTCTCCCTTCAGGTGTAGTCCCATGAATCTCCCACCACCATGTCACTGTAAACCATCACCATAGTCCTTTGTGATCTTCCCTTCCCTGTTTTGACCCCTTCTGCTCCCCTGCTGTATGTCTCAGATCTATAGTTTGCCTGCAAGTTTTGTCTTTTTCTGACCCTTCGTTTAATTTCCCTATATTTCTCTTATAAGTGAAACCATCTGATATTTTTCTTTTTCCTTCTGATTTATTTCACTAAGCATAATCCGTTCCAGCTCCATCCTTGTTCCTACAAATAGCATGAGTTTATCTTTTTTGATTGCTGAGTAGTATTCCATTGTGTATATATACACCATATCTTCTTGATCCACTCATATGTTTTGGGGCATTTAGATTGTTTCCATATCTTAGCTATTGTAAATAGTGCTGCATTAAACATAGGAGTGCAGGTTTTCTTTCAAATTAGAGCTTTTGCCATCCTTGTTAGTATAGTGGTGAGTATCCCCGCCTGTCAAATCAGAGCTTTTGTGTTCTTTGGGTAGATTCTTAGGAGTAGGATTGCTGGGTCATATGAAAGATCCATTTTTAATTTGGTTAAAAGATTTATTGTTATTAATTTATGCATACAAGAACCGTGGTCTAGGCCAGAGGTGCCGGGGGTGGTGTGTGTGAGAGGATTCACCAGAGACAGAGTGGGGAGCAGAACAGGCAGATCGACTGAGGTACACTTGTTGAGGGGAGCAGCGGGTGAGACAGGAGAGGTCTTCTGCACTCTGTGGGAATCTCCCTGGCTGGGCATCGAACTCGTGCTGCAGCCAACAGCTCCACAGCGCTGTGCTTACCCCGTTGTACCACCAGGGAGGTCCCCTCTTTTGCTCACTTTTTGATTGGGTTGTTTGCTTTGTTTTTGTTGAATCCTGTGAGCTTTGCAGATCTTTGCTATCAGTCCCTTATCGGTTGTATGGAGTGCAAATATTTTTCTTTTTTAAAAAATATTTATTTTATTTATTTATGCATACAAGAGCTGGGATGTAGGCCAGAGGTGCGGGGGTGGGGGGGAGCAGGGGTGGTGGTGAGAGGATTCACCAGAGACAGAGTGGGGAGCAGATCAGGTGGATTGACTGAAGTACACTGCTGAGGGGAGCAGTGGGCAAGACAGGAGAGGTCTGCTGCACCATGTGGGAAGCTCCCTTGCTGGAGATGGAACTCCTGCTGCAGTGGCTGCAGATAGCTTCATAGTGTTGAGACCTAACCCCTTGTGCCACTAGGGAGGCAACTGGAGTGCAAATATTTTTCTCCCAATCAGTAAGGTGTCTTTTAGTTACTATCTCTTTTGTGGTACAGAAGCTTTAGTTTGATGTAGTCCCAGTTGTTTACCTTTTCCTTCATTTTCTTTGCTTCTGGCTCAGCTCTGCTTTTAAGGCCTTTCAATGATTTGAAACAGGCCCACTGAGATTATCTAGGATAATCTCTCGTACTTAAAGTCAACTGGTTATAGACTTTAATCACATCTACAAAATCGGCACAGCAACACTGAGATTGGCTTGATTCAATAACTGGGCTTGTAGGCTACTGAATTTGAGACATCAAAAGACTATCACAAAGGAGGAGAAAAAAGAGAGAGGAGGATGAAAAAAAGGAAAATGTAAAGAAGAATAAGGAGTGGGATGAGGAGGAAGAAGAGAAAGTGAAAGAAATAAGGGGGGAAGGAAGATGCCAGGGGGTCAACAGAGGATTTCCATAACCAAGGTTATGATGACAAGTAGAGATGTGATGAGACAAGGAAACTGAAGCAGCTGCATCTACTATAGACACTAAGCATTTGTTGTGAAGGAATTATATTATCCAGTAGACGTGATGTTTTGCCACATACTCCACAGAAGAGGAGGGAGGATTCTGTAAGTGGAAACAAAGAAGTGAAAGCAATTACCCTTGGTAACAGTGTCAGAGACTGTGGATGGGGATGGTTTGCTGCCACAGTGTTCAAGGGATCACTGGATAGAGCCTCCTTATGCCAATCTGAGGGGTTAGTGCTATACTATTTGATCTAGAAATCTACTTCAGGGGACTAAGTCTATATTTATTCTATATGTATTTTACATTTTATTCCATGTTTTCTATAAATATATATTTATTTTTAAAGATTTATTTATTTATGCATACAAGAACTGGGGTGTAGGCCAGAGGTGTTGGGGGGTGGGGTGAGAGGGTTCACCAGAGACAGAGTGGGGAGCTGAACAGACAGATTGACTGAAATATACTGCTGAGGGGAGCAGCGGGTGAGACAGGAGAGGTCTGCTGCGCCATGTTGGTTAGCACCCTGGCCAGGATCTAACTCTTGCTGCAGTGGCTGTGGATAGCTTCACAGTGCTGAGACTTAACCCTTGCGCCACCAGGGAGGCCCTAAATATATGTTTTAAATGATACATGTACAAAACTATCACTGAAACATTGTTGAAAACAAAATGATGGATAAAGGTAAGGTAGAAGGATGGGCCTCCCTGGTGGCACAACAGGTTAAGTCTCAGCACTATGAAGCTGTCTGCAGCCACGGCAGCACGAGTTGGATCCCCAGCCAGGGAGCTTCCCACATGGTGTAGCAGGTCTCTCCTGTCTCCCCCACCGCTCCCCTCAGCAGTGTACTTCGGTTGACCCACTTGTTCTGCTCCCCACTCTGTCTCTGGTGAATCCTCTCACCCCCATCCCCAGCACCTCTGGCCTACACCCCAATTCTTATATGCATAAATAAATATTTTTTTAAAAAGATGGGTAGAAAGAGTTGATTGATTAGTGGTGGATAGTGACTAGAATTTGGTGGTGGGTGTGGTATGATATATACAGTTATTGAAGTGAGAAATTGTGCCTATATGATTTCCATATAGTGTTGAAATGTTGCTTCAATAAAAAGAAAAAGTAGGAATACTTTACAATTTTCTCAAGTCATTGCTAGTTTATCCCTCCAGACCCTTTGCTATCCTCATCCTTCTGTCTGTAATGCCAGTTCTACTCCCACCTAGTTTACCTGTTGAGCATCCATATGAATCCATATAAATGATTCATTTAACAATCTGGCATTCCATTTCATAGTCTGTGTTTACCCCAGGAACTTCGTTCTTCATTCCATTTCATCTTCCATTCTCAGAACCACATCTTGGACTTCACTGCGCAGAAAAACCCAACTTTTGTAATCTTTAACTCCAGTCTCATAAAAAGCCACAGGGGACTTCCATTTGTGACCAAGATAATTTTCCCTCCTGCCTGAAACAACAACAAATCTGGGACAAGCCACATGAAACAACAGTTTCAGACATTGGACATTAGGCAGCATATGATTGTGATCACAGGAAGAGAAGAAACAAACCAAATGAGTCTGATGACTGTCTTAGCATACTGTCTGGAAATAGTTTCTTGGCCACAGTACAGAGAAGTGGAACCCAGGCAGAGCCTAGCCATCTCTCTGAGTTTAGAAGACAGAGTTAGGAGTCCAAAGAGGCCAAGATAACTAAAATTCACAGGACAGTACCAGAGTGAGGAGAGCTACGTAGAGGAGAGCTCTGGAGATCAGCAGATGACCCCTTTTGATTCTCCAGTTGTACTGGTCAGTGAAGGCAGTGTAACAAAACCACCTAAAACTAAAGAAAGAATGACCTGAAAAGCTTAAATGGAAAAAAAATACTCAAAGCATACACAGGAACTAGAACATTTTGTGTTCACAACAGCCTGAGTGGGAAAATTTTATAATTTACAAAACACTGGGTATAATTCTGAGAGGAGTTTTGCCTTAGTAGTGGATCAAAATTAGCCCTAGACTAAGAAGTTTGTTTTGATCTTAGCTTTATTCATTTTATTTTTTAAAACATTGTATTTATTTATTTATTTACTTTGTAGGAGAACTGGGGAGTAGGCCAGAGGTACAAGGGGTGAGAGGACTCACCAGAGACAGAGTTGGAAGCAGAACAGGTGGATCAACTGAAATACACTGCTGAGGGGAGCAGCAGGCAAGACAGGAGAGGTCTGCTGTACCATATGTGGGTTAGCTCCGTGGCATGGGATCAAACCCAGGCTGTGGCAGTGATAGCGCCAAGACTTAACCCCTAGGCCACCAGGGAGGCCCATCCTAGGTTTAAATAAGAGTTTAATTACCAGCAAGCCTCAAAATGACCAGATTATTTCCAAGTAACATTCATAACAAAGTTTAAATACACTTAGAGGAGTATAAAAATAGCCAGTAACCAACAAGTTAAAATTCACAATGTCTGGCATCCAAGAAGAATATTTTATGAAATAATGGCTCCAAAATCCAAATTTGATAAAAAACTATAAATACACAGATAAAAGAATTCCAATGAACTCCACTCGAAACAACATTGAGACTCAATTTTTTAAAAAAAAATCATCTTTTAATCTTTTTTTTTAAAAAGACAACTATGAACAACAGTATGCCAACAAATTGGATAGCATAGACGAAATAGACAAATTCTTAAAAACAAACTACCAAAAATGAGTTAAAAAATACAAACTCTGACTAGGGGGAAAAAAATACAAAAACAGGAAATCTGACTAGACAACAAAGTAGACCGAATCAGTAACCAAAAACTTCCCAATAAGGAAAAGTCTAAGGCCATACTCACTGGTAAATTCTACCCAACATTTAGGGAATTAACACCAATCTTTCTCAAACTCTTCCCAAAAGTTGAGTAATAGTTTAAACACTTCAGAACTCATTTTACAAAGCCAGCATTACTTTGATAATAAAGCCAGAAAAACACAGTGCAAGAAAACTACAGACCAATATCCTGTATAAATATAGATGTGAAAACTTCAACAAAATACTAACAAACCAAATTCAGCAGCATATCAAAAGGATTAAACACTATGATCAAGTGGGATATATTGCAGGAATGCAAGAGTGGCTCAACATATGAAAATCAATTAAGCAATACACATTAATAGAATGAAGGGGAAAACATTTCAATCGATGCAGAAAAGGCATTTGACAAAATTTAACACCGTTCATAACAAAAACATTCAACAAAGTAGGAACAGAGAGGAACTCCTGCAATATGAAAAAGGTAATATATGAAACATCCACTGCTATCATCATACTCCATGTTGAAAGATTAAAAGCTTTTCCCCTTAGATCAGAAAAAAAGGCAAGGATGTCCACTCTCACCACTTCTATTCAACATAATACTGAAAGTTATAGTTGGAGCAATTAGGCAAGAAAAAAGAAATAAAAGGTATTCAAATTGTAAAGGAGGAAATAAACTATCCCCAGTCACAGATGACATAATTTTATAGATAGAAAACCCTAAAGAACCACACACACAGGGGCCCTCCCTGGTGGTCTAGGGGTTAAGTCTCAGCACTATCACCACTCTTGCCTGAGTTTAATCCTGGCCAGGGAGCTAACCCACATATGGCACAGCAGACCTCTCCTGTCTTTCCTGCTGTTCCCCTTAGCAGTGGATTTCAGTAAATCTGCCTATTTTTCTCCCTACTCTGTCTCTGGTGAATCCTCTCACCCTCCCCCCCAACCTCTAGCCTACACTCCCAGTTTTTATATCCATAAAGAAATAAAAGTAAATCTAAAAAAAAAGAATCCACACTCACAAAAAAGTCGTATCTAATAAATGAGTTTAGCAGTTTCAGGATACAAAATCAATACAAGAAAACCAGTTGTTTCTGTATACTAGCAATGAATAATCTCAAAAGAATATTAAGAAAACAATTCACTTACAATAACATCAGAAAAGAAGTACTTAGGAATAAACTTAACCAAGGAGGAACAAAACTTATACACTGAAAACTACAAAACATTGCTGGAAGAAATTAAAGAAGAATCAAACAGAAAAGTATCTTGTGATCATGGACTGGAAGACTTAATATTGTTATGATGAAAATATTCCAGAAGCAATATACAGATTCAATGTGATCTCTATCAAAATGCCCACAGAGGGTTTTTTGGTTTTTGGTTCTTTTTTTTTTTTTTTTTTTGCACAAATAGAAAAATCCATACTAAAAATCATATGGAATTTCAAGAGACCCCAATAAATCAAAATTATTTTCAAAATGAAAATGTAGGGCCCTTCCTAGTGGCACAGGAGTTAAATCTCAGCGCTGTCAAGCTATCACCAGCCACTGCAACATGAGTTTGATCCTGGCCAGGGAGCTAATCCATATATGGCACAGTAGACCTCTCCTGTTTCTCCTACTGCTCCCCTCAGCAGTGTATTTCAGTAGATCCACCTGTTCTGCTCCCCACTCTGTCTCTGGTGAATCCTATCACCCTCCCTATCGCCCCATACCTCTGGCCTACACCCCAGTTCTTGTATGCATAAATACATAAAATTTTTAATAAAAAATGAGAGTGTAGTTGGAGGCCTCATACTTCCTGGTTTTGAAGTTTACTACAAAACGATAGTAAACAGTGTGGTGCTGGCATAAGGGCAGACAGAACAGTGGAATAGAAAGCTCAGAAATAAACCCTTGCTTAAAAGGTAAGCTGATTTTTGATAAGGATACCAAGATTATTCATTGGGAAAGGACAGTCTTTTCAAGAAATGGTGTTGGAAAAACTGACATACACATTAAAAAAAGCACATTAGACTCTTTCCTTATACCATACACAGAGGTTAATTCACAATGGATCAAAGACCTACATGTAAGTAAAATTATAAAAACCTTGGGAGAAAACAGGAAATATTCGTGTCACTGTACTTGGTGCATTGGTGACACCAAAAAGAGACAATAAAGAAAAGTAAATAAATTGGACTTCAAAAATAATAAAGTAATTTGATCCACCAGATATAATTAAATGCATAGTAACCAAAATGATATTATAGTGGTCCAGAAATAAACAAAAAGATTAAATAGAATTGAATAGCTTTCAGGAGATTCAAGCATTGTTAAGTGCAAAATGTTGAAAATTTTATGTCTGTCAACAGGATGATGAAAAAATAATGGGGCAAACTGGGGGGAATTTGAATAAAGATTGCTATATATATCAATGTCCTGGTTGTGATGGTATACTGTAGTTCTGCAAAATGTTACTATTGTGAGAAAAGGATCTCTATTATTTCCTAAAATTATCTCAATAAAAATTTCAATTAAAAAAGAATGAGGTGTGTGTAGTGTGTGTATAGAGAGAGAATTCAAATACATTAAATGTAAAAAGAAAGTTGCAGAATAATATGTATAGTATCAACTCCTTTTTGATAAGTATTATCTATTAGAAAATTTTTATTTATTTTTGACCCCAGTGCCATTGCCTGAAGCCCCCACCTTCCCCTCCAGGAGCTGAGAAGAAAGAGGGAAGTTTCCACGGAAAAAGGTGAGGGAAAAAGTGCGTGCCAGGCCAGGTGTGGCCCTTGAGCCCCCACGCCACACTTTGGAAAGGAAAAGTGACAAGGGGCGGAGCCCCCACCAGCGAGGGTAACAGTGAACACTGGGAGAGCTCACCAGAGCAGCATTGTCTGAAGCCCCCACCATCTGCTCTGGGAACTGAGTAAATACAGAAAAAGGTAATCTTCAGGGACTGTGCCCATCAACTTATCTACAGCATCACTACCTTTTTGAAGTCTGGCCAGTGCAGTAACAGTGCCAGACTCGGTCTGGCCACCAGTTCCCGACATGCCAGAAGGAGCACCCCAAAGAGATGCCCACCAGTACCAGCGGCACAGTGGCCCAACCCATAGAACAAATTAGAAAACAAACAACAGGGAGAAGGAAAAATACAAATAACCAAGTGAGCCCTCAAGGGAAGAACACACCATGAAAAAAATCCCCCAGAACTCGACAACAATGACAAGGAAGAACTTCTCTGCCTGCCAGACAGGGAATTTTAAATTGTCATGATTAAAAAATATAAAGAAGCTGGCCTCCCCGGTGGCGCAGCGGTTAAGCGCTGCACTGTGGAGCTGTCGGCAGCGGCGACGCGAGTTCGACGCCCGGCCGGGGAGAATCCCACATGGTGTGGCAGACCTCTCCTGCCTCGCCCGCTGCTCCCCTCAGCAGTGTATTTCTGATCTGCCTGTTCTGCTCCCCGCTCTGTTTCTGGTGAACCCTCTCGCCGCCCCACAGCTCTGGCTTGTACCCCAGCTTGTATGTATAAATAAAAAATAAATCTTTAAAAAAAAATATATAAAGAAGATGAAAAGGAAAAGAATGATATGAGAAATGTAATTAATGAACTAAAGAATGAAATTAAGTCCCTAAAGAAGGAAAAAAAGGAAATGCAGATTAAAGGATTAATGGAAGCGCCAAAGAACTCAGAGAAAAGCAACAAAAACAGTATTGATGAAATGGAAGGATGAATCGGTACTCTAGAAGATACAGATATAAAAAGAATCAGGAAAGAGAAGCCTGAAGGAAAAAGAATGAGGAAACATTTTGAGAACTATCAGACACCATGAGGAAAGGAAATATAATAGTTCTAGGAATCCCAGAAGGTGAGGAGAAAGACCAAAGAACTATTCAACCAAAGAACTATTCAAGTACATAATTGAGGAGAACTTCCCAAGCATAAAGAAGGAGATGAAAATAGACATACAGGAAGCTAGAAGAACATCATATTACCACAACAAAAGGAAAACTACAGCAAGACACACAATAGTAAAGCTTCCAATAGTCTAAGACAAGGAAAAAATAATGAATCTGACGAGGGGGAAGAAAGAGATAACCTATAAAGAAAACCAGTCAGGCTGACATCAATCTTCCCCAAAGAAACACTATGGGCAAGAAGAAAAGGGAGTGACATATTCAACAAAATCCAAGTCAACAAATGCCAACCAAAAATACTTTACACCCCCAAAGCTCTCCTTCCTCTATGAAGGAAAAATAAGGACCTTCTCAGACAAACAGAATCTCCAGAAATTCATTACTACTAAACCCCCACTCCAAAAATACTACACAAAGTCCTAAAGCCAAAAGCAGTAGAGGAATGATTAAGAAGAACAGAATAAGGCAAGGAATAAAATCACAAAAAGATAAACAAAATGGCAAATACAGACGCCAACATGTTAATTCTAACTCTAAATGTAAATGTTCTAAACTCATCAATAAAAAGACACAGAGTAGCAGGCTGGATTAAAAAACAAAATCCAACCTTGTACTGTCTCCAGGAAACATATTTAACTACAAAAGATAATCATAGATGGAAAGTAAAAGGTTGGAAGACATTTTTACAAGCAAATGGACTAACAAAGAAGGCAGGAACAGCTATATTAATATCAAATGAAAGATACATAGATGGACACTACATTATGATTAAGGGGACAATACACCAGGAAGATACAACACTCATCAACATATACTTACCAAATGAAGGAGCACCAAAATATATAAAGCAATAATTATCAACTCTGAAAACAGATATTAGAGAAAATGCATATATAGTAGGAGAATTCAACACCCCACTGCCACCAATGAACAGATCAAAGAGACAAAAAAATAAACAAGGACACTAGAGCCCTAAATAAAGACCTAAACCTCATGGGCTTAACAGATATCTATAGAACACTACACCCCCAAAAATCTGAGTAAAGATTTTTCTTAAGTGTGCATGGATCATTCTCCAGAATCAATCACATATTGGGCCACAAGACAAACATCAACAGATTCATTAAGATCAAAATCATTCCAATTATCTTCTCTGATCATAAAGGCATCAAACTAGAAATAAATCATGAAAAGAAAGTATGGAACCCTCCCACTTCATGGAGATTGAAACCCACACTACTGAAGACCAATGGGTTAAAGAGGAGATCAAAGAAGAAATTTTAAAAAACTTTAAGTTGAATGACAATGAGGACACAACTTTCCAGAATGTATGGGGCAGAGCAAAAGTAGTTAGAGGAAAGTATATAGCAATACAGGTTCACATCAAGAAACAAGAAGAAATCAAAGAAACAACCTAATCTCCCATCTCAAAGAACTAGAAAAAAGAACAACAAAAGCCAATAGAAGAAAGGAAATAATAAAAATCAAAGCAGAAACAAATTAAATAAAAATTAAAAAAACAATCCAAAAGATCAACGAAACCAAAAGTTGGTTCTTCGAAAAAATAAAATAGACAAACCTCTAGCCAGGCTCAGAAGGAAAAAGCAGGAGAAAACACAAATAAATAGGATCATAAACGAAAGAGGAGTAATTACAACAAACTCAGTAAAAATCAAAAGAATAATCAGAGATTACTATGAAAATCTATATACAAACAAGTTCAACAATCTAGAAGAGATGGACAAATTCATAGAACAATATAATCATTCAAAGCTGGATAAAGAAGACATAAAACATCTAAACAGACCAATTACAAGCAGTGAAATTGAAACAGTAATCAAAACCTTCCCCCAAAACAAAAGTCCAGGACCAGACAGCTTCACAAATGAATTCTACCAAACATTCAGCAAAAACAGACAGAAAGACCAATGGAACCGAATAGAATACCCAGAATTAAAGCCACATATCTATGAACAGCTAATCTTTGACAAAGGAGCAAAGAAAATGCAGTGGAACAAGGACAGTCTATTTAATAAATGGTGCTGGGAAAACTGGACAGCCACATGCAAAAAAATGAAACTAGACTACTACCTCACACCCTGCA
>PVIJ01006721.1:0-52546 GCA_004024925.1 Scalopus aquaticus
TGATATAAGTATAGCTGTTCCTGCCTTCTTTCTTGGTCCATTTGCTTGTAGGATTGTTTTCCATCCTTTAACTATTAATCTCTGTTTATCTTTCGCAATTAAATGTGTTTCTTGTAGACAGCAGAAGGTTGGGTTCTGTTTTTTGATCCATCCTGCTATGATGTGTCTTTTAATTGGTGTGTTTAGTCCATTTACATTTTGAGTTAATATAGATATACTGTCATCCATATTTGTCTTTTTGTTTACCTTTTTGTGATTCTAATCCTTACCTTATTCCACATTTCCTGGTCTTTCCTCTTTTGGTTTTGTCTTCATGGTTTCTTGTAGTATTTTTTGGAGTGGGGGTTTGGTAGTGATGAATTTCTGTAGTTTCTGTTTGTCATAGAAGGTCCATATTCTTTCTTCATAGAGGAAAGAGAGCTTTGCAGGGTAGAGTATTCTTGGTTGACATTTGTTGGAATGTAGTATATTACATATGTCTCTCCATTCTCTTCTGCCTATAGTGTTTCTTCGGAGAAATCTGATGTCAGCCTCATTGGCTTTCCTTTGTAGGTTATTTGTTTCTTTGTCCTCATCATTTTCAATATATTTTCCTTGTCTTGAATTCTCTATAGTTTTTATGTCTTGCTGTTTTTTTTCTTCCGTTGTAATAATTTGGAGATCTTCTGGCTTCCTGTATGTCAATTTTTGTTTCCTTTTTCATGTTTGGGAAGTTCTCTTCAATTATCTCCTTGAGAAGTTTCTCTGTTCCTTTGTCTCTCTCCTCTCCTTCTAGGATTTCTATGATTCTGATGTTTCCTTTTTTCATGGTGTCAGATAGTTCTCGAAGCTTTTCCTCATTCTTTTTCCTTTGTTTTCTTTTTCCTTTTCTGTCTTGATTCTTTCAGTATCTTTATCTTCCAGAGTGCTTATTCTTCCCTCTATGTGTTTTAATCTACTTTTATGGCTCTCTACTAATGTTTGTAAATCCTCCATTTCCTTCAATTTCTTCTTTATGAATTCATTTTCATTCTTCAGTTCTTCATTTATATTCCCCAGTTCTTGGTTCTTTTCGTTTAATTATATTGGTTTTTTTTTTTTGTTATGGCTATTCTGAATTCTTTATCTGTTAGGGAGATGTAATCTTCCATGTCCATATTATTGGGTTCCTAAGAGGGATTTTCTTTCTGTGGTGTATTGTTTTGAGGTCATTTGGTCAATTTATTAATATCGTAATATAATATTAATATTAAATAATATTAATTTATTACTATTAATTTTATTAATTAATTCTATTAATATTAATATATTACATATTACAGGTTTCCCACTGCTTAGTTCCTTTATTTTGACTCAGAACATTCTGCTATTTGTGTTTTCAACCCTTGATAGACATTATGTAATAGGAGACCTCAGTCAAATTCACTTTCATGGGACTGAGGAATCTATAATTAAAATTAATAGACTGAAGATTGATTAACAAGTAACACTTTTTTCTTTTTCACGGAAAACAAGTGGATTAAGAAATGTTACACCTGGGCCTCCCTGGTGGCACAGCGGTTGAGCACTGCGCTGTGGAGCTTTTGGCAGCATGATGCGAGTTCGACACCCAGCCAGGGAGAATCCCGCATGGTGCGGCAGACCTCTCCTGCCTTGCCTGCTGCTCCCCTCAGCAGTGTATTTCTGATCTGCCTGTTCTGCTCCCCACTCTATCTCTGGTGAACCCTCTTGACACCCCACGCCTCTGGCCTGTACCCCAGCTTGTATGTATAAATAAATAAATCTTAAAAGATTTAAAATCTTAAAAGACCTAAGATAGCAGACTAGCAGCAGTTTGGAGTCATCACTTCCTCCACAAACACAGCAGACTGGCCTCAGGGAGGGAACAAATGATTTGGAAGAGAACTGAGGACTCCATGATGGGTGTCTCCATGGGAAGGTGAGGAGGAAATCCCTGGAAGGGTAGGAAAGCCTGAGAGACAATCTTGTCAGGAATAATATGGGGGTACCAAGAGACTCCTCCCCCCAGGTGTCTCCCTGGGCTTCTTTGTGCTCCTAGTCCACTGCAGACAGGCAATTACCACCTCCCAGACAGAACACTGACTGCTGGGTGGGCATGGAGCTGATGCACCTGGGGTTGCTGGCGGCTTATATGGCAGTCTTGAGAATTCTGCAAGCCCCTCCCCGCCCCCGGGCTTATCAGGCATCTAGACAGCCTAAATGCTATGAGCTATGCAACTTCTGTTACTGGCAACTGAAGCCCACAGCCCCCGACACTCTGCTTGTATCTGATTCAGCAAAAAGACATTGCCAGCTAAGCCTTTTGAAAACAGCTAGGCAAAAGCTCAAGCGTACTCAGTGGACTGTGGTGGAGGGTCAGTGAGGCTTTGGTGATGGGTGTGGTATAAATACATTTATAGATATGTGAACCTTATCCCCTCACGCATATTCAACATTGTAAACCATTACCTCCATAAACATAATTAAAAAAAAAGAAACATTGTCACGGCAAGATCTATGTCCCTTCCCTGGTTATTCATCATGAGAAGAGCACCAGTGATGCTTGCAAAGCTTCCATGAGAAGACTCTCCTTGTCCAAAAATTTCTTATTTTCAGCTTAATAATTCTACTATAGACTGGAGAAAAGCTGCCCTGTAATTTCTTAACTACACTAGGAAGTTGTGCTTGATATTTCATTGAACCCTCCTCAACTTAGGTAAGAGTCATGGCTAGATGGCACTTAAGGCTCATGCTTTCTGTTTTGGGAGGTGTGAGAAGAGAACAGACATCTTTTCTTTACAGCACCAGCTCTCTATGCATCAAAGCTTGTCTGAGGATTATTCTATTTTGTCCAAGTAAGTTTACCAGCTCAGAGATCCTAGTTAAGTTCTTTGAAGTGAGCTCATCTTTGCTGAGGAAGCTTTACTAGAAGTAATGCAAATGCAAGATTTATTTGAAAATCTTGGGTAGGGAACAAAGAAAAAGGAAAAATGATCATTTGATTTTTGCCCCTGGGTAGCCTGAAATTTTTATGTGATCACATTTAAAAATCATAGCAAATGCCTAGCCCTTACAGAGAAGATGCTATTCACTTTAACAAGGTTGTAACAAACTGATCGATTTCATTTTTTTCACAAATTGAGTCTTTTACCTCATTTAGCCACCTTATAAATACTTTCCTTGAACACAACTATTAGAAAATTAGGATTTTGGAGGGAGAGTTTGTGGTTAGATTTTCATGGATAGTATCGCTATGCTGTTTTAGAACTTGGAAGAGCAGGTAAAGATCTCTCAGGTGATTTTGGAAAGTTTATTTGCTGAATCCTTTTTGAAGAATCCACTTTAGTTGTTCATGAACCATTCGCAGATGAGATAGGCTGAGGCTGAATATTTTATCTACTCTCATAGTTCTATAAAAGTGTATAATACAAATTCTAACGTGGTGGTGAAGTTTCGGAAGACAAAATTTCTTTTTAATTTGGTTGCTAATACCGGCTACTACTAATGTACTTTAAACCTGCCTTTAAATGATGAACTACTTATTTTCTTAACATCATGCCTGAGTGCGATGAAGTAATGCGTAATATTAAATAATATTATCACACTCTTGAATTATTTTCTATCTCTGTGGGCATGCAAGATATAAAATACCTATATTGTGCTGGGTTTTTTTTTTTTTTTTCAGATGGCACAGCAATGTTATTACAGAACACTGGAGAAGAAAGAGAAATCTTAAGTCTTCTGATTCTCAAGTATGGTCCCCATTGATAGCATTACTATTACAAGAGTTACTTGTTACAGTGCAAATTCATGTGTTTCAACTCAGACCAACAAAATCAGACTTTTTAGAAGAGCCCATGAACAGATATTTTATCAAGTCATTTGGCTGATTTTGAGGCATGCCGAAGTTGAGAACCACTGATTATATCCAATGCTTCAATTTTACAATAATGAAACTGAGAGCTGCATTACCCAAGCCCCTTTATTCTATATTCTAAGTCTTCATATCACACAAGACTTCAAGAACTTCAGTATTATCCATATTCTGCTGACTTTCAAATTGGTATGTCTAGACTTTTCTCCCAAGTGTCATATCCAGTTGCTCACCTGACACATCCACTTGGTGTTTCACAGGTGCCTCAAATTCACAGGAACAAACCCTTTATCTTCTCCTCTAGTGTTACGTATTTCAGCAAATGTGCATTCTTTTGCCCACCTGTTCAAATTAGAACCCTGGCAATCCTTCCACACTGCCTTACCGTTCTTTAATTCATTCACCAGAAGTAGCACCAGTTCTACTTCTAAAATAGCTTAAAATAATTCTCCATCTCTATTGTTACCAACCTAGTGCCAGCCATCATCATTCTCTCTTACATCTTTAGTCCCTGTTCCTCTTTTGTCACTTTTAGTGCTTTCTCTAGAGGGGCCACAGTAATCCTTATAAACCGGTCATGTCAGTTCTATGTTCAATAACTTTCCATCGCACTGAGGCTAAAACCCCCAGTCCTACAAATTGTTTACAGAGGATCCCAGATCCAATGTCTCAGTGTAATCCATCTAGTGCTTTCTTTTAGTTCCCGAATGCAGCAGGCTTTGACAAATTTTATTTTTGCTGCCTGAGGAACATTTCCCTGTCCTCTCTACTCAGCCCCTTCCCACCTTTTATTATCAGCTGAAATCTATAGGCCTTAGGGCTGTCCACAGATTACAATCACTTAACTAAGATTTAAAAAATAATGCTATCTAGATTTCATTCCTAGAATCAGTTACCTTGGTATAGGGCCAGACATTCATACAGTTTTAAAAACTCCAGGTGATTCTAATGTAATGTAAAAATTTACAATTTCTATTCTCAATGTAGCTTTCTCAGAGGTCTTACCTATCTTATCAGCCTCCCTAATACAACTCTTAATGGACTGTCCTTTTTGTTTATAGTATTAACTTCACATTACATGATTATATCTAATATTTGTCAGCCTGCATGATTATAAGTTTTTTGAGGGCAGAGATTCTGTCTCCTTTGTTTGCTGCTGTCTCTAACACTGAACAGTGCTTGGCATAGGTTATTGCTCCATAAATCATCATCAAATAAGTCAGTACATCAATTTATAAGGTTTTAAAGTTAACTCATGGCAGAACCCAGTCTAAAACTAACTTTCTGTGACTTCTCATTCAATAAACTTAACAATGCAGAGAATCCAATGGCTTTCAAATCACACATACCCAAATTGTCACAGTACTCATCAATCCGGGGGTTCTTCTGATGGAAGATGTTATATGCTGTTAACTTCACACCTCTTAGTGGTAGCCTCACAGCTACTACTACTACATTGGTTACATTGTGCACCATTTCTGAAATTCAGATTGGTTCTAATTGTCCTGAGGAGATCCTGACTCTCTAATAATAGAAACACTATTGCATTTTCTAAGGCTTATCCATGCCTTGACTTAAATTTCAATGAAAAGCTTGTGATCCTGAGTGCTATCAGAAAGAGTAGTTCTTTGGTAAAGAACTGATATCCGATGGCCAGCCAGTGTATGGTCATATATGCATTTTCTTTTTTAATGCACCACCTAATACTCTGTTGTATTTCATTACTATACAGCTGCAACCAAAGGGAAAACAGCACTCAGCCAGTCAGGCAATACTCCTTGGAAGGGTATAATTCAAACTTTTAAAAAAACTTGGTGTTTGCTTCTTTCCCCCAACCCAATAACATACCCAGTTTGCTTTAACTGATTGGTAGATAAGTATTATTTGTGGATATTGACTTTTATTCAAGCAGTCATGGTGCTACTGAGAAAGAAATCTAAACTCAGTGGCCAGCTCTGGGCATCTTATCATCTCCTGGTGTGAAGATGTCCCACTTAACATTACACATTTGTGATTTTAAGTCATATTCACAATGTTGCCAGAGAGTCCTGACTTTCAATATTTTACATAGTAGGGCCTTTATTGCCCCAGGAAGCACAAAAATGTGGCAAGAACAAGGGAATCACTCAAATCCAAGGCTGAAAGAAATAGAACATTCCCAAAATGTGTATACTCTTTAGGAACCCTCATGAGATTTTCTACTCATTCTCTCTGCAAACACAGCCCTATTGTTAATGCCAGAGTAATTGTTGCATTTGCCTGAGCAAGGCAAAGCCCTCTCTGATTCAAGGTGATGCGGATGGCAACATTTCCATGTGTAACTGAAGGCAGTCACTTTGCCTACATTGCTGGCATTCTTTGATGCCTGTTCAAAAGAAATTATAGTTCATTTTAATGTCAAAATGGATGTAAAAATCAAGAAAATATGTGCTTTCAAGGCCACTTGGTAAAAGGAATGTCCCATTAAAAAAAAAAAGAACCAGTAATCACAAGTGATAATGTGCACAATAGAGAAGTGAGATAAATATTGCTTGCATTAGGAATTTGATATGCCTTTATGTATGTAGACAATGAAAAATTGATTTATCTTTGGCTCTGTTAACTTACGGGAAGAAAAAGTGGTACTTTTTTCGTAAATTCAAAAAGGGCTTTCTTTGTTTTAAGGAAATGATCTTTTAAATAAATGTGTTCTTAAATTGTATTTTAATGAGAGTTTATGGACAGAAGGAGGCAAGTAGAATCTACAAAGTAGAATTGACTAATAGGACATAAAGACTTTGACTTGAAACTCAGAATTCCAAACACAAAAAAGTTATATGAATTCACTACCTTGTTGTTAGGTACAAATGCTATGATACAAAGATTATTTTCCCTATAGAAGCTGTGGTGGTATGATTACTAAAGTTAAATCTAAGCCCCCACTCCTTGCCCAGCAGGCAAGTTTGGGAGGCATGAATGGGTAAGGGGAGAGGATGGGACGCCATGGGAGCCAGGTCCTTAAGAGAATGATCTGAATCATGAGTCCCAGCACGCCCAAGGTCAGGTGTCCTAGCCAGGCCCTGACTCCCGGAGTGTAACAAGAGCCTTGGGGCCCTCTGTCAGCACAGGCCTCTCCTATCTCTCCCTCTGCTTCCCTCAGCAGCGTATTTCAAACCCCCTCTTCCCTTTTCTGTTTCCACTGTCTCTGGTGAATTCCTTCATGCCCATGCCTCGGTCCTACACCCTGATTCTCTCCCGCAACAGTAACTTTTAGACATCAAAAACACGTGTATCTCTAAAATGTTCATAATTCAAGTAAAAAAAATCACAGATGTACCAATATTTTTAGGAAAGAAAAACACTGGACTAATGTTTGTAGTAAAGCTAATAAGATAATATAACTAAGGCGTCTCCATAGAAAAATGAAGTATTTCCTGCCCCAGCTCATGAGGGGTAGAGCTGCCTGGCCAGGTGATGTATAGAAGACTCAGAAGAGACACGGGATGGGGAGATACGTGGAAGACACAGGAGGAGCGACGCGGGGCAGACAGGAGCGTGAAGAAGGGCGTGCTTGCTTCTCAGCTGTGGGCTTGCACCGGGACTTGGGGGACTTGGAAGAGATGCACAGAGTGGAGCTATGCAGAGCCCCTCGGAAGAGATGCGTAGAGAGACGTGGGAGGCTGACAATGGCAGACTTTATCTTAATTTTTACTTTAATTTTCTTCCTTTTGTCCCAGATTTGCCTAGTCCCTCTGCCCCTTTCCTCTGGCTCTCCACCAGAAGGTGCTTAGACTTGCAGCTAGTTATTGTGTTTCAGCAGCCCTGCTTTGGGCCAACCCTGTTTGGCGGGGCATTTCCTCATAAGGGGTTGGGTAACTTTGGGTATTTCATTGGAAAATTATATTCTTTCTCTTCTTTCCTCTCTGTGCACAATCATGCTATTAAAATTCTTTTACACTAAGAGTATGTTTTGTCTTTATGCATTGGACAGCAGAATCCCTTTAGATTGTGTAAGTTTGGGGTCCAGGGATGTCCTTCAGCTACTAATATAATATCAATTACCCTAATAGTTGAACAACTAAAATTCAAACCTAATTTTAGGGGCCCACCTGGTGGCACAAGGGATTAAGTCTTAGCACTATGAAGCTAATGGCAGCCACTGCAGCACTAGTTCGATCCCCGGCCAGAGAACTAAACCACATAGTGCAGCAGACCTCTCCTGCCTTGCCCACTGCTCCCCTCAGCAGTGTATTTCAGTCAATCTGCCTATTCTGTTCCCCACTCTGTCTCTGGTGACTTTTTCAACCCTCCACTTCCACCTTTTGCCTACACCCCAGCTCTTGTATGGGTAAATAAATTTAAAAACAAACAAACCTAATTTTAAGTGATTATATGTTATTGAATTTTTCATTGCAATTTACTATTTTTTTTTCAGGAAGGTGTATTTATTCATTCGATTGACTAAATATTATTTCATCATATGACCTTGACTATTAATCGAGAGGAATAGAAAATATTACTTAATAATGTATTTCAAATTTTGTCAAGAAGCATAAGATAATATAGCATATGTGACTATTTTCTATTTTGACTCCAGTTTTATGTTAGGTATCTAAATTTTTTACTGTGGAAGTAACCTAGTGATCTTGTTTATCAATTCTAGGGAATAGCTAGTTATAGGGTGAGGATTTTCAAGCCTAAGTGTCAAGAGGTACTCACGAGGCTCAGGGACTGTCTTAAATCTTTGGGCAAAGAGAAATGTCCAGAAAATAGTTCCTTCTGTACAAGGAATCTCATTTAATGGAGAAGGCAGCATGAACACAATTAACCACATAATTAAGCCATGTGGTAAGTAGTGCAGGAAGCAAAATGGTGCCATCCCAAAACATGTCTTTGACAAGAGGTTTATTTCATGGGAGGGGTTTTGAAGGCTAGTGAAATCTGCTAAACTTCTCTCTGTAAAGGCCTGTTCCAAGAAGAACTAATCCTCATCTCTTTTCCACTGAGAAGGGAGATATTTTCCCTAGTAAACACCTTAACAGACTTCCCCTTTCTTCTTCAACTTCCCGTGATTTAATTAAGCTAGTGAAGAAGGCATCTAAAGTCTCATGAGCCAGTTTCTCAGTCACGCGGGGTCTCTCCCATGTATACAAGAGGCACACATGTTATTGTTATACTTCTCTATGGCTTTTTCACATATAAATCTGATGCTTGTTTAATTATTTTCTGGCCTAGAAGAATCCAGAAGGTGTGGGATGGTTTCCTTTGTGCCCTGACAGTACTAATTTGAGCAATAAAGAAATCTGGAGACAAATAGGCAAATAAAGTGAATATTGACTGAGAGAAGTTGCTGAGTCCTAACATCTGATGGAAATTGGTTGAGGACGTAGCTGGGTTTTGAGTTGGCAGTTTGGCACTGAGGCAGCAGGAATAAGCGCCATCTTTCCCACCTCTGTTTTTGTGTGACTTGCCTACAACTCCTGGCATGCCACGAAACAGACTTCCTGAATGGGGGTCTTCTGGGAGCTAGGGGGTAGAGCTAGTGGCCATGTTGGGCCTAGAACACTGACTACATACCTGCCCACTCTTTTTTCTGGCTTTATGCTTGGGGGCAGCACAATCCATTGCCCTTCAGAGACCGTGACAATTGTCTTCTGTTGTCAGAGTCTCTTGCCTCTTGCTTATGTGATACATTTTGAAGTCTGTTTTTTCTCCACCTCTCCCTACCTTTGGGCACTTCCCAACTCTTTGCTTGTATTTGCTGTTGGGAAATGCCTTGGATTCATTTTCTTGGTATCTTTGATTTTGGGTCTCAGCCATTCCTTCTGAGCCTTGCCTGGTCAACTAGCTGTTTGCCCATGAGTCATTGTATTATTTCAGTTTGATTGGAAATCTGTATTTTGAAAATCCTTTCTTCCCCTATTCCTCTCTTCTGTTAACCTTTCACGGATTAAAAATCTTTGAACATAGTAAAGTTTGATTACTTTGTATGATCTCATAAAACAGACAATATGGGTTTTTACCCTCAGCGTTTCGGGGCTCCTAGGAACCCCTTCGTTTCCTGGTATCAACTTGGAATATTGTCTTGTCTGGAACTCCTCAGTTTTGCTTGGTGTCAGTTTCAGTTCCCTGCAGTTTTACCTCGTGTCAAAATAAAATGTAACCTTTCTTTTTCCAAGTTGTCTAGTAGCATGTCTTGCACATAGCAGGTGCTCAATTGTTGGGTTCAATTAGTTGGCATAGGCACTTGAGCAAACTTGCTGTGGGGGTGTGATGGGAAGGCCTTTTTCATTGTTTTTGAAATTAGTTTCACTTAAAGAATTAAGTCTTAAAACAGAAAATTAAGCTTAAACATTCAGCAGAGCAATTTCCTTTTACATTAATAAAAATTTTAAGGAAATTTTTGCCTATTATTTTCTGCAAAAGAATAGACAGATCTTGAAGTGACATTATCTGACAGGAACTGGGAAAACCATGTCCCTAGAAACATATTTCTCTTTTTTCCTATTTAAAATTCTACAATTTTTCTTGAGTTCTCAACTCTTTTGAATACAAATGAGCCTGGGAGGGCCACGCAACATTTTGTTATTATACCTCAGGATGCGTCGGAAGTCTCCTTCTCAGACCACTGATGTTTCTCTGGTACAGTCAGTGAGACGTAGGCAGAGAAGTAGCAGATGTTCATGGAAGAGAGGTGCTCCTGGGCCAGTGTGAGGAGACATGTTTGTTGAACTCCACTAGGACAGGACCTAACTATAAGGTTGTGCCCATGTTATGAGTGTTTGATAAATCCAGTGAACTGCATTTTACAAATCTAAATCCTTCCAATTCTTTTAATTGAAATTGAATTGAGTTGAAATGGAAATACCTGAAATTGAAATCACTGGGACATTCTGCAGTCTGTCAGGATCCTTTGTGCAGGTCAGACTGAGTTTGCATCGAGCAAGGAATAAAACTGGTTATGAGAGCGATGCTGGGTCAAACACCCAGGTCAGGTGATGCTCCAAAGGGGCAAAGGTATAAACTGCTCAAGCCTGCTCTTCCTATCCATTCTTCTCTTTACTAGTAATGTAATAATATGCAATATATACAAATATGTAATATGTATTACATTACATAGTTATTGCTGATGTTTTAATATTTTATATTAAAAATAAATAATAAAACTTATATAAATGCCTAGATTAAGCACATATCTATGTAAGACCTGGTAGCAATACTTGCCATGCAGGATCCTATTGGATCCTCACCATTGAGACTCTCAAATCAAGTAACCTGTATTATTACATACAGGTAACAGAAAGTGGAAGAAATTCAAAGCAGGTCAGTCCCACTCTGCTAATCACACAAATGTTTAATCACTCTCTACTCTCACCTTCAGAAAGGGATAGAAAGAAAGTCCTTCGAGGCCCCATTCTGCCTCAACTTCACTCTATCTTTTTGTGGGTCACCATGAACGCATGAATCAAGGTGACTACGTTCTGTGAGTACAACAGCTCTTCAAGTACAAACATTCCATGCTTCTCTTTACCTTGAGATCTACTCATGGTGGTAATGGGGTAGGCATTACCCCACAGGGAACTTTATCCCTTACTTCATGATAGGACATTTGGCAAATGAAAAGAATGGATCATTTGCTCTCTTCCCCATGCTCACTGTCTGTGACCTGTGGGACTCCCAGAGCTCACTTTCTCTGATGAGCCCCTTGGCTGTGAGTCACAGGGCATGCCATCGCCGTATTTGGAAAGTGCACTGGGCTGCTGGGTTAACTGGGATTATCAACAACTGTAATATTGGTGTCTTGATCCTCAGCAACTCTGCTTTGAAGCTCAAGCAAAGGGCACTAACATACTTATGTGTCTTAATTTGGTAATAATAGCATGCTTTTCTGATGACAAAGTGTGCTGTGAATATCCAAGTTTATACTATGCATACTGTTGATATTTGATACAACATTAAGTTAAACCATGGCTTGTCCATTTGTCTCAATTTTGTCACTTAAACTCCAAACATTTGTCATGAATAGACTTGGGATGTGGTGGAAAAGTAATTAGGAATTGGACCTCTCTCTTTTTTAGCTCAAGAGTCATACTTTGGTTGCCTTCTTAAGGATTTTAAGATATTTTTACTTATCTTTGTTTACTCTTAGTTGATAGAATCAAGTGTATATTAATTTGAGTTGCTTTGTTTTGAAATTTACTATAGTCATAAACAAATACCACTGGATTCCTAGACTCATGGAGTAGTGCCCAAAGCAATCTTAGGGATCATTTAGCCTAATTCTTCTAGGAGATTTTTCTTTATCCCTACAAAAAAAAAAAAATGTGTATGTACTTAAGAATAAGAATGGCACCCAAATTCTTGCCTTGTAAACATGGGCAACTCATTGGAGCTCTCTAAATATCTGTGTGACCTGTGCAAGCAGCGCAAGGAATGACTTTAGCGTCAGGGCCTGGAACAGAGAATTAACTCAGTAACTGTGTTTTCTTCATTCTGTCTTAACTTGATGGTAACATACTTTGTTTCACTTTTAATTTAACTTTAAATTAAGATAGTTCTATGTTGAGACATTTAAATAAGCTTACAATATATACCATCTTTCATAACAGCACATTTTTTCTTCCCTTTCTTCTGAGAATGTAAGAATAGCTGCGAGATCAGATACACAGGGAAAAGAAAACTGAAGGGAGAATAAGAGGATCTGCCTTGTTTTAAATTTCCAGAGAGTAGTTCTAGCATTATATAGAGTTGGTGAAGTGAAGGAGAAGAGTTCCTGAAAATTTCTTATCGACTGGGAATGAGAATAAATTTATGTAGAGACCTGAAATAAAATTTCAATAATATTATGAAAGATAAAGATATAAGATAGACTCCATGGTAATAAAAATAAAATCCTTTTTTAATATGAGTAGTGTAAACCTACTCAAAAATTTTTTTTCATAGTCTAAAAGCCACATAGGAGACTGAGGGTGAAAGCCTGAACTAAACTAAAAATAGATTCATCAAACACACTATCTAGAATTAGGGGAAAAAGGCAAATGGTAATTTTCCCCCTCCTGCATCTCTTTCAGGACTATAGATATGTAAATTGTCAGATTTAGAAAAATGATTTAAACATTTTCAGTCATTAATATTTCTACTTAAGACAATATTAACCCATTCATTATTCATTTATGCACCTAGGCTTTCTTTTATTCAGCAAATATTTATTGAACATCTATTGGATCCTGTTCTATGTGCTGGGGAAAGTTATGTGTAAAACTGACAATAACCTGGCCCTTAGAGTGTGACCAACCTTGAAGGGAAAGTAAGGCAATAATCATATGCAGACACATGTACACAGGGGAATAGAAGTAGGGGGCAACAAAGCAGAGGGCTGCTGGTTTAAACGGTTTAGTCAGGCATTCCCAAGGGCAAGTGTGCCTTGCATTCTGGAGGGACAGAATGAGGCCAGTGTGGCTTGAGTAGAGCTGGGAGTGAGGGAGTAAGTGGTCATAGGAAACAGAGTCAAAAAAGCAATAAAGGACAGATCATGCAGGCCTTCTAGGGTGTTAAAAGGATTTTGATTTTTACTAGGATATAGCAATTAATTTATAGTATCTTTAAATGTCAGCAAAGAAAATCAATCCTATTACTTGCTCCAGAAAATCCAGACCTCAGTTACCTGCATCTTTCCCGCCGTTGTCTTCTTGCCTGATCTAAACAGCTACCAAAAGCTGTTACCCTCTGTTTTCCTCACTGACTCTGTCTTATCCAGACCCTACTCCTCTATCACCTGGACTCCAGCATTAACCTATTAACTCCTTTCTCTCCCTCTGTCTTTCTATAATCTCATATCAATCCTTCTCATAGCCAACTGATACTTTTCAAAAACACTCATCTGTTTGTGTCGTGTTGCTGAAATAGCCTTTTTTCCCCTTTGGTCTGACTCTTCTCCAGGCTCTACACAGTCTAGCCCCAGTGCAGATTTCTAGTCTCAACTCTGCCTCTCTCCTGCCCTACTTCATGCTTCCCAAACATGTTCTGAGCTTTCATTCCTCTGGGCTTCTACATGCACATTCTCTGCTTGGAATGTTTTCATGTTTTGAGTCTGTCATGTTTTTATCCTACTTTGAGACCTAACAATGATTCATTTTCTTAAGAAGTAGTTGTAGGTTTTCAAGGTAGAATCAATGTATCTTTTTTCTAGGTACTTATAAACTGTTCCTTTTTCTGTTTTACTCTTTAATTCATTTTTACATATATCTCTGCTAGATTCTAAACTCCTGAAGCCTAAAGACTATGTCTTATTTCCCTGTATATTCATAGTTACCTCAGGGCAGTGCCTCGTACTTAGGAAATATCAAATATATTTTTATTAATAGATAAATACATTATTATATCAATGGGCATATGAGGACAGTTGTATATAACTATGTTGAAAAATCAGTTTGAGCAAAAGCAGTCAGAGAGAATCATCAGATATCTTTATTACTAAAGCTTTGGGAAAATTAATTTCTTTTGATAAGTATTTTGGTCTTGGGGAATTTTCTTGGAAAAATTGAGAAGGTTGAGCTGGATAGTCTTTAAGACTCTGCAGCTCTAAGACACCATTCATTCATTCATTCATTCAGACTCGTTTAAATGCCTATTATGTGAAAAATATAAGACTTCATCAAATCACAAATCTTTTTTTTGTATTTTATATTTCATATTTTGACTTAGTTAAGCACTATGATGAGGCTATAAATAAGTGTATGGTATTCTTACCAGTCTATCGTAAGCTCGTAAGAGCAGAAATGTTTAGGTGTAAACTAAATACACAGCGTTAAGGGAATTCAAGACAGAAAATGGATACTAGAAATTTAAAATAGCATTTGATGCTGATGGATATCTTAATACCACAGACATGGGAAAACCCATGTCACCCTTTCTACATATTTAGAAGGGATTTGGAAGACTATCTCATTACCATACATGATGGAACATATCCACAAAATTGTTATAATAAAATTTTAGTGTTCTAAGGTAAATTCTTCATATTTAGCATATAAAAAACTACATGAACTTGAACTTAAACCTTATAAAGTAAACTTAAATCTCATTGCATGAAAGCAATAGTGAAATTTATAAGATTCACTAAATTTATAAGATAAACTAACCTAAAAATTATCTTCCGCAATCTGTCAGTATTCCTGCAAAAGTAGAATTTCTTTTTAAAACAAAGAATCCTAGCCTTGAAGACTACTATCAGCATGAAGCAAAGAGGGACACAGTGGAACCGTATTTCCTAGGAGTTAGTGCAATTTGAGATAATTATTTTTAGATTAAGACATACTGGGTATAGTTTATTCTTTGGTTTTTACTTCAATTCTCATCTGTATGATCTTTAAATTTCTTAACAGAAATATGCTATCATACAGTATCTATCAAAATATTATTTGGTTCCAAATTGGGTATTTTATAACTCTGCCTTTATATTACTAGGTGTGACCTTGACATTAACCAAGAAAATGACCCTTGAATGTTGGCTATGGAGGATTTGGCAACATGTGTTGCAGTATGAATGAAAGTATTTGGGATTTTCTGTGGCAGAAAGGAATCATGTAGAAATGAAACAACTCCTGTGTATACCAGAAACTTTATGGATTTTGCCCTGTCCTCCTTACCTCTAGGTGGCATCTTCTTGCAATCTAAAAGAGACCATATGTGTTTAATCACAGAGGACATGACTTCTGATAATGTTTCTTCTCACTGAGTAGTTGTTATCTCCATTTTCTTTTTTTTTTTTCAATTTATGAGTTCACTTAACTTGCTTCTGTCTCAAAATCATTGCTCTCCCTATAATACTGGTCAACAGTGAGATGGTTACTGACTTAAAAAGGCCCTAATCTGTAGTATCTTGGTGTGCTGAACATGAATATAAACCTGAAAATTTTTTATTAGCTCTCATTTTGAAGACATTTTATATAATTCGTTTTATATGTTTCACCATGTAAGTTTATCCAGTGGAATGCAACAACATCCTAAATCAGCCTAGAATGATGTCATATTGCATCACATTGCATAATACTATCAAGAACACATCATCCAGAGTTGATGGCATCATTTTCTGATGCAATGCAATACTACTGCCAGGCGGCTGCTGAAGTAAGCTGATGTCAGCAGTGCACTCTATAAAGCCCTGTCGGAAAGGTTGAGCATTGAAAATATTTCACACTTTGTGCAAGACAGTTTAAACTACTGTTCCACAGAACTATTATTATTTTATCCATTTAGGCACAATCCAGAACAGTAATGCCTCGAAAGTGTGTTAATAGCATGGACAATTTCTGCTCTATTTGTGGGAAGTGACATTTGCCAACGAGAAGAAAAGTATCACTTCTCAAGTGAAGAAGGCTTATCATCTTTATTCAGATGCAAGGTTGTTGACCAAGACAAGCCTTGGGTCCTGCATCTATGCTGTGCTACATGTACAACACAGCTTTCACAGTGGTTAAATGGCAAAAGACCATCAATACCATTTGCAGTCTCCATGGTGTGGAGAGAGCCAAGCAACCACATAAGAGACTGTTACTTCTGCTTGTTTCCTCCTCTTTCCAGTGGAATAACGAAGCAAAAGAAGTAGAGAATAGTCTACCCAAACATTCCATGTGCATTGAGACCAGTTCCACATGGTGAGGGACTTCCTATTCCAGAACCTCCAGCAGAATATTCTCTTGATCCATCTGATGAGGACAAGGGTGAGGCGACCTGTTCTTCTCCTGTTCCATCAGCATGCAGTGATCCAGATTTTCACTGTGGTGCATCATCAACTCCACACAGACTAACACAGGAAAAACTAAATGAGTTGGTTTGTGATTTGGACTTATCCAAGAACAAGGCAGAATTTCTAGGATCAAGACTCCAACAATGGAATCTTCTAGATGTCACAATTTATGTTGAAAGCACCACTAGCAGTTGAAGACTTTCTTCAGAAAGGAAAGTGCTCTGGTTTTCTGTTTGGATATTGAGGGCCTCATGAATGCCTTAGAAATCACTCATGACCAACAAGAATGGAGACTATTTCTAGACTCTTCGAAACTAAGTCTTAAGGCTGTGCTTTTGCACAATGAAAACCGCTATTCCAGTAGCGCATGCTGTCCACATGAAAGAGACATACGATAACTTAAAGCAGCTATTGAATTCCATTGAGTATAACAAGTACAGCTGGCAATTCTGCGGTGAATTGAAGCTAGTTGCCCCTTTAATGCGACTGCAGCAGGGATATACAAAATACATGTGTTTCTTATGTGAGTGGGATAGCCAAGCAAGTGAATTGCACTACTTGCAGAAGGAATGGACTTGCAGACAAAATGTAGCAGTTGGAGAGAAGAATATCCAGCACTCAGCTCTGGTTGAGGCTCACAAAATCCTGCTACCACCCCTTCACATCAAAGTAGGTTTGATGAAGAATTTTGTGAAAGCCATGGGCCGGACCTCGCCAGCTTTCCCATACCTGCATGAAAAATTTCCTCGACTCGGTGAACCGATGATTTAAGTGGAAGTTTTGTGGGTCCTCAGATTCAAGAGCTCTTCAAAGATGACCAGTTCAACAACTTGCTGCAGGGTGATGTGAAACAAGCATGGAATGCTTTTCGCCTAGTGTCTACAAACTTTCTTGGGAATGTTAGGGCAGAAAAACTACAAGGAACTAGTAGAAGACATGCTGATGCAGTATCAGAAACTTGGCTGCAATATTTCTCTAAAGATCCAAAGATCTAAAGATTCCTTCATTCCCATCTGGATTTCTTCCCTGAAAGCTGTGGAATGGTTAGTGATGAACATGGCAAATGTTTTCATCAAAATATTGCATCAATGGAACCAAGATACCAGGGAAAATGGTCCACTACAATGCTGGTTGACTACTGCTGGATACTCCCCAGAGATGCTTCTGACCAGCTGTACAAGACACAGCAAAGAAATCTAAGAGGTAGTCTATGACTTGATTTTTTATAGGTATTAACCGTAGGCCTATTCCTATTGACATGCATTTCATGATGTAAACATCAATTTATTGCAGATTAGAAAAAAAAACTAGAGCCCAAATTAGAATTTGACTGTCATATTTGTGTTGAGCACATACAAATGGATAGGAAATGACTAATTTTATTTCAGTAACATGATTTTTGTAAAAGTTTTTTGACCGGTGTTATGGTTGAAATATTCTATATCTAGATTAGTGATTCTCAAGGCATGGAGGTGCGGGGAGGACAAAATGTCCAGGAACACTTGGCAATGTCTGCAGACATTTTTTGATACCATATTTGAGGGTAATGTTGCTATTGAACTCCAGTGGATAGAAACTATGGATTCTGCTAAACATCTTGCAATACACAGGGGAGGCTTCTTCTCTCCTTTGTATGAGCTATCATGTCAAAATTACCAAGATTCAAAAACCCTTCCTCAGGTTTCCTCATAAGTAGATTCTTTCTGTTCATTTAGATCTAAGTTTTAGTTCTTATCACTCACGCAGAAGAGTCTTTCTCTTAAAATCCAAAGTAAATAGTTTCAACCTTTTATAGCCTGAGCACTCTCTAGCCTATTAACTTGTTTTTATAGCACTTATTTTTTTCTGAAATTAAAATTTAATATTATGGTTGCTAAATATAGTTTCCACAGATCAGGGCTTTATCTCATTAACTATTATATCCTCAGTGCTTACTGGAGTGTCTGGCAATGAATGAATATTGGAAGACAGATGAGATCAGTAGGTCATGATTAAAGGTTATATAAACTTAATTCATAAAATATCAGCTCAAAGAAAAAATACTCTCCTACTCGCTTATGCAGCATGGTAGCAGAAAATGTGTGCTTTCTATAAATCTAAAAAATGTTGGTGGGCCTCCACGGTGGTGCAGCGGTTGAGCGCTGCGCTGTGGAGCTGTCGGCAGGGGCGACGCGAGTTTGATGCCCGGCCAGGGAGAATCCCACATGGTGGGGCAGACCTCTCCTGCCTCACCCGCTGCTCCCATCAGCAGTGTATTTCCATCTATCTGCCTGTTCTGCTCCCTACTCTATCTCTGGTGAACCCTCTCGCTGCCCCACACCTCTGGCCTTTACCCCAGCTTGTATGTAAAAAAAAATAAATAAATAAAAAAAATTTAAAAAAAAATCTAAAACATGTTGGAAAATTTGTTTTCAGGAATGGTAGCTTGCTTTGGACTATCCTCAGATAAAATGGCTATAAGCCTTAACAAAATAACAGAAAAATAAACAAAATATACACAACTATTTGAAATCAATGGGGAACAACAACAGTATCAACAAAAACAACACAAAATACCAGAAATGTAGCAGGGTTGATGCTCTTAAGAAAGTCACTGGATTGGGAGAGTTTGACCTTTAACATGAAGCTGTTCCCCAGTCCAAGAGCCAGTGGCATGACTAAAACTCAACAGAACGCTGGCTTCAGGAGCCAAAAGATGGATTCAAGGCTCCCCCTGTGGTGAAAATGAGGGAGGAAAATTTAGAAAAGGAGGTCATCATAGATAAAAGATGAAGCTCAGAATCCATATATTAACTTTGCCCAAATTTTGATGATCCTTGCAATACACCTGCAAGGAAAGACTATAAAGTGGTGTATGGCAAAACAAACAAAATAACTGGAAGAGTGAATTCAATCATGGTAACTACCTTCAATAGCAAAAAGTGGTGTTTCCCAGAGAAGATAAAAATCCCAGTTTTTACAAAGTTTATCCACAATATCTAGTATAATTTTTTAAAAGAAATATATGAAGAAAGGAAAATATAGTGTCCATGGTCAAGAAAAATAGAAATTAGTAGAAAACTGATGATGAGCTAAACCAGATGTTGGAATTAGCAGACTGAGACTTTACAATAGCCCTTATAAACATGGCAAGGCTCTAACAGAAACCAATGGTCATAATGAATGAACAGACTGGGAATTTCAACATAAAAAATAATAAAATGGAAATTCTGAGACCAAAAAATGCAGTATTTATAATAAAAAATGATGAATTGATTCAGCAAGAGATATACATGAAAGAAGGAAGGTTCAGAAAATTTAAAAATAGATCAGTAGAAATTATTTAATCTGAAGAGCAAAGAGAAAAAAAAATAGAACTTCAGTAATCTTACAATAGTATATTTCCTTTTTAAAAAATTTTTCCTATTTGTTTTCTTTGGTTGTTTATATTCCACTCATAAGAGAAACCATGTGATAGTTGTCTTTCACTTTCTGACTAATTTCACTTAGCACAATCACCTCAAGACCCATTCAGAGTGTCCCAATTTATTCCTCAAGGATTCAGAATGATAGAACAAATGGGACAAAGCCTAAACTGTTGGTGATTCTGGACAAAGGTACACAGGAATTTCATATAAATTTGGGGATATGTTTTGTATTTTAACAAAGTAAAAAAAATCATGAAAAGATTTGAAATAGTTGAGTGTCCCATGACCCTGTTGACAACCTATGTGGGTGAGGACTCTAGCTGGGAATCGTTGCTCTGGTTTTTGTACAAGACGCTCAAGTGTCTACTCAGAGTTTCTTGACCATCAACCTACATTATTTCCTACTGGAAATCTATAATATTCTTTTTTTCTGGGAAATGTTTAGTTCAATCACTTTTAAAATTTCCCTGGAAATTTGAGTACAGTGTGGAGATTATTAATGAGATATTGCAAGCAGTCTATATATTAATATGGGCAGGACTACTGTCAAGTGCTGTAGATATATTGTTTCAATTTGTCTTTGCAATAGCCTTGAGTTTTGTCATCACTATTTTAAACATGGGACAACTGCAACTTGTTCAAAAGACTTGGGTAGTAGGCAGCAGAGGCATAATTTGAAATCTGGTTTATTTAAAGACAAAATCCAAGCTGTCAACACAAAGGACACATTCCTTCCCTGACGTCAGATCCACTTTTAACATTTTTATAATCATTTGTCTTTTTCCCAGCAGGGAGGATGGTAGAAGGAAGAGGATTTCTCTTATTTTCAAACTTTCCTTTTTCTTTGTCTCCACAATGAAAGACATCACTCTGTCCATGATTTCTTAGTCATTACATGTAATCTGAATAATGTTTTCTAAGCCCCTCATAAGCAAAGATACACACACACACACACGCACACACACACACACACACACACACACACACACACACACACACACACGGCACCCATTCTGCTCAGCATTATGCAAGAAATATAGTGTTCTTAACCACATTAATGGTAAGTTACATAGGTGATTTGTTGAAACTAATTTCACTAATCAAGTGTAAAAGGAACCTTTCTATTATCTATTGTTTAATTTTGCATATTAAAGAAGATATAGTGTTTATTTCACTTTGGTTATTTATACATTTATTTTAAAGAATATAATAGGCTCTTATTGCAGGGACTTCATTGGATGTATATTATTTTCATCACTTTGGCTAGGTTTATTCTTTAGAGCCCTTAGTTAATTCTTCATCTGACTGCTTGTGATTTATTCATCCATGGGGCGCTATCGTGGTGGACAGGGTGCAGAGGACATGTCCATTATTCTACACAGCATACACTTATGTTTACCTCACAGTGGGCATAACTTTCTGTTCTACTGTTAAGAGTGGTATTGATATTCTCCCTGTGAGTCAAGACCCTTAGCACATCTGTACACAATGTGCAGAAAGGCAGAGATGTCAAAACCTAGGACACACGCAGCCCAACACTTGACAAGCAGAGAGCTATTAGCATTGGTAATAAGACTACCTGGGTCGTCTGCAGAGGGCCCTCAGCTTGGGATCATTTACATTCACCACACGCAACAGTCAAACCTGACTCTTAAATGAGCTAGCTTTTGAGAAGACAATGGAAACCTTGACAGTAAGCTAAAATTTGGGGTGGAAATCCATTCATTCTAATTAAGAGAACCTCTCAGACTGCCTCCCAGCAATTAAAACAGTTGTGTGTGCTCCTATTATTTGAACTGACAACAGCTCTCTTAGGTTCTAGGGACTCAGGGAACCTTCCTTCTTTCAAACGCTGCAGAAGAGCTCTGCGCTCTGCAACTAGATTCTCTTTGACTTGCAATAGCAAACACTTTGAGCATTTGCATTTCACTCCTTACTTGTGCTGCTACAGGCTGAGCATGACCCCGTCACAGAAACAAATCCCACTAAAAACCACCTAATGGTGTTGGTTATAAGACTATTAGACCTACTTGAAATATACTTCCTAATACTAAAAGAAAAAAATGGGTTATTTGTACCATGGGATTAGCTTGGGTTGGTCTCACTTTTCATGTATTTTAGCAAAATCACTTTCTTTTTAAACCCAATTGTAAGAACTCAGCTCTTGTCCATAGTAAGAAGTCAGTGGAAAGAATGATCAACTTTGAATTAGAAAGCATGATGGGAATTTACAACAATTTCTAGGGCATTTTTTCCCTTGACATTTATTATCCTGACACATGGAGACTGGAGTATTTAGGAATGGTTGGTAACTAGATTTTTAATGTGTGGGTTAAAGAAGTATATCCCAAATTGAATTTCAAAGTCTCAGATGATGCCCTTCCTTTGATCTGTTCCTTTGTGTTAACTTCCATCACATTATTGTATAACTCCTCAAATTTAAAGGAGCAGCCTCTTCTTTTTCCAGGTCAGATACTAATTTAGAAATTTGGTGTGAAGTAATGCTGAATAATGGATGAACCAGCTTTCTGAATTGGAGCCTCAGATTCTGAGGAACCTGGGAACTCTCAAAGCCAGTTGCATGCAGTGTGAACTTGAGTGCCTGAGAGAGACCCACCTGAAGGAATCATTAGCATCTCCACTTGCCTGACCCTCCACTCCCTGTCAGCGGGAGCTTGTTTCTTTTGGTTTTAAAGACAGCTCATACTGTCACATATGGAAATGGTGAAATATTTGGTTCTAAATTCGACTTATGTCTAGAAATTCTGCATTTATTGCTTGCCAAGGCAGTGTCCTGGAATAGTTTTGGGAAGTTCACTATGTTGTTTTCAGAAAGCTTTGATCTGCCAGCAATATCAACCATGCCCCAGTTATGCTTTTATGCTTGATGTTTATGTAGGCTTCACACTTCTCTTATAGAAATGCACTGATGAATAAATGACAGTGAACTGAGATATTTTTCTTCACTACTTCATTGAAATAGTTCAAGGGAGTTGAATAATTGCTAAATCTTCATTTGGAGTGTAGGGTTATTGAAGATTGAGTTTTAAAAAATTCTCCCTTATGGGTCATTAGGTGATTTAGAAAATCCCACCCAATCATAAGGCTTTTCTGGTTCTCTCTGTATTCCTTCTAGAAAAAGCATTCAATATTCCTGGACATGATGGAGAAATGTAGGTGAGCAATAGCATAACTAGGAGAGTTGTAACTGGTTACTTTACCTGCGGAGAATAATGTGATAGTTCCAAGTTATCTTGCTGTGAGACTTCTAGTGTCATTTTTGAGCTTCATGTTGCAGAAATTTTAGTCTATGAAAATATAATAAATTGTATTAGATTTTGTGGATGACTCGACACTTGTGACTATGCTGGATGACAGTACAGGACTCATGACATATAACAGACTTCTCATAAACTTTTGACTCACTCCAGAATAGAGAAAAAAAATGACTGATAATTATCTTCTCCATCAGTTATTTCTCTGTCCCTCTTATCTTGAATGGTTTGAGGGACGTAAATTAAAATATACCATTTGATATTTGACAATATTATGAGCTCTATCTATTACAAAAAAATATCTTCATAACTCAAGTATCAAGGTTCTTTGACATTGGGGCCTCCCTGGTGGCTCAACGGGTTAAGTCTCAGCACTATGAAGCTATCCAGAGCCACTGCAGCACGAGTTCGATCCCTGGCCAGGCAGCTTCCCACATGGCGCAGCAGACCTCTCCTGCCTCTCCCACTGCTCCCCTCAGCAGTGTATTTCAGTCAATCTGCCTGTTCTGTTTCCCACTCTGCCTCTGGTGAATCCTCTCACCACCCCCACACCTCTGGCCTACACCCCAGCTCTTGTATGCATAAGTAAATAAATCTTTAAAAAAAAAAAAAGGTTCTTTGACATGGAGATGGTATTTCTGGGAAGATGGCAGATGGGTAGGATTCTCGAGTAATTGCTTCCTTCCAGAATGCAGTGGGTCACAGTCACATCTGGAGCAAGCAGAGTTGGGGAAATGAGGATCATGCCTCCACAGGGAAGAGACAAAGATCATGGCACTGGGGAGGAAAGACTAATACACAGCAAGTGAGGCACTGTGGCCCATGCTGGAGAGTACATGTTTCTCGGTGAAGGGTTAGCCTGCTCATGGAAGGTAACCTGGTGGCCTGTGACTGGTTCAGTCTCAGAGAGAAACCCCTGCTTATCCTGTGGTTACTATCAAAAATATATAAAGAACTCACACAACACAACAAGAATAAAAACGAGCAACCCAATTTTAAAAATGGGCAGAGGAACTCAAGTGGTAATTCACTAAAGAAGACATACAGACACACAAAAAGATGTTCATCCTCACATATTACCAGAGAAATGCAATCAAAATCACAATGAGATATCACCTCATTGCCATTACAAAGGTGATTATCAAAAAGACAAGTAACAATGGGTATTGTTAGGATGTGAGCTAAGTAGACCTTGTTTGCTTTTGGTGGGAATGTAAAGTGGTACAATCAGTATGGAAAAGGTTATGGAGTCTTCAGAAAATTATGAATATGATGCAGACATTCCATGTCTAGGTATTTATCCAAGGAATTTCATGAATTTCAAAAGATGTATTTACTTCATGTTCATTGCTACACTATTTATAATAACCAAGATGTGGCAACAAACTAAGTGCCCATTAAGGGAAGAGTGGAGAAAGAAGTAGTATGTTTAAATAGTGGAATATTACTCAGTTATTAAAATAAATAAAATCGTTTTATTTGTGACAATATGGATGGAACTTGAGGGAATTTGGATAAGTGGAACAAGTCAGATGGAAAATGACAAATGCTGTATGATTTCTGTGTGTGGAAAATAAAGCAAAAAAGCAAACTAAACAAAATAAATCAAAAACAAACACATAGATTCAGAGAGCAAAGGGGAAAGAGTTTAAGTTTTATACTTAAAGCAGGTATAAGGAGGTAAATTGTGTGGAGGTGGATGATGTCTTTATTTATGTGATATAAATATATAATGCTGTATACCTGAAACTTACATGATCTTATCAACCAATACGCAGTACATATATATGTGATAATTTCAAGCTATGTGGTATACAAGAATATGAAACTATTTCTCTGCCAAAATTTGATAGCATTATTATCTCAAGAGTTCTTGGTTAAAGCATGATGCAATTCATTAAGTAATCTCATTTTCCAAATAGTTTCTTTGAAAAATTTTTCATATTCGAATTATTTTTAAAAATCTCATTCATAAATGAAACTTTTACATTATTTTCTTTTAGAATCTCAAATTATTCAATTAATACTTATGTGTTTGCTACTTAGTAGCTTTTTATGCTTTACAAATCAAACATAAAGCTATTATATATAACCTTATTAACATATGCATATTGGCATATTATTTTATTGTATGCAGAGGTAAATGGAGGTAGACTGTGCATATATGTATACATGCAAATTAAGTGATAAATATTATAGATTAGCAATTTGAGATTTAGTGAAGGAGGTCAAGGGAACAGTTCAAAATCATAGAATCAGGAAATAGCTCCATTTTCAGACTCAGATTTCTCAGCTCCTGATGCAACCTCATCTCTGTTTGTTATTCTGTCTAGTGGAAATCACTATTATTAGTTTTCTTTTTAACATGTTGTGTAACTTTTTGCAATACTTTTTGGTAACATTTTGGCATCTGTTTCTTTAATTGATGTAATTTTCATACTATTTCGATTTACATAGCAAATTAGGTAATTTCTTTAAAACCTGTATCTAGTTAATAATCATTAAACTGGTAATCGGTCTATGAGATGCAACTTTAAGATCAGTTTAACTGATAGCTGCTGTTTGAAATAGTGATGTCTAGTAAATCAAATGCAGATATTTTAGAAAATTAGCCTAAGCTATAAAATAACATAAACCACACATATTTTCAGCTTATTAACCTCACTGAACATTATTGGGTTTGGATAATATTGGGGAAAGTTACGAACAAATTGTTAAAATTTCTACACTACAACACACGAATTCCCTCTACATTATAAAACACAGTAACATAGTCATGCAATCAAAATGCAGATTTTAAAATAAATGTGACTGTTCATTTATAAATAACAATGAGAATTGCCAGAATTATTTGCTGAGGGTCTACTATGAAAGAATTATTGGGGGCTGTAGAAAGAAATAAGTTTTTTCTTAAAAATTTCTGCCTTGAATCCAGGCAGGCTTTGGAACTTTGCAATGGAGTGCACTTTTCCCAACTTTATTCATATCTGAATGTGAACTCTCTTTTGAAATTAATGTCTCTACTACCTATTCCTTAGAGAATTAAATAAGATTATATAAGTAAACCATTTATCCCAAAGGCATTGATCAATCCCTTTGCTGCTGCTCCGTGCTTTTTTTCAGTCCTTTTCTGAAATATTATAGGAATTATAAGAATTACTCAGAATTATAGGAATTTAATTGAAATGTTCCTTTTTGATAACTTACCTTTCCCTTCAATTCTTCCTGTTTTTCTTCATTTATCTGTTTACCTATCATATATTTATTTAGTGCCTACAGTGTCACATGCTGTTTGATGAATGGAGGCAATAACGAACACAGTGCTTAAATTACTGGCTGAGATCATAAACTTAGTTTATCTGACTTTAGAGCAGCCTTTCTCCCCCCCCCCCCATTGAACATGTTGTAAAGCAAGAAAAATAAGATTCACACAAATGAAACAAGCATGAACTATATACAATACTATGTAGTTCAAATTCAAACAGTTATACTTGGGGAATCTCAGCGAACAGACTGACCAATCCGGCTGAAGATGCATGGGCGGGGGGCGGGGAGGTTAGGAGCCCATGGGCTTTGAGGGATGAAAAACACATATTCTTAACTAATGGTGAAGGGACCCAGCCTAATGAATAGAAGTTCGTATTGTAAAGTCACCTGAAATAAGGATATTAGTTTAAGATGAATTTCAATTTAGGGAATCTTGAGGATTAAACAGTTTTGTCATGATAGTAGCTAATATTTTTTGCACATGAACTGTGTGCCAGGCATTATTCTAAATACTTTTACTATATTAATATTTTTATTCCTTGCCATAATATTAATATATAGACATTATTTTTATTCCCATTTTAACAAAGGAGGAAACTAAAGCATAGGTGGTTTGAATCTTTCCCGGAGACCTTGCAGCTAAGATATTGTGAGCCTAAGTTTTTGTTCAAGGCAGCCTGGTTCCGGAGTCCATGCAGTTATCACCTCCGTTATATTACCTGATGTGCTATGTTGTAGGTAGGAAATGACAGTGTTTGTTCAGGGGATTGGCACAATCAAAGCTATTCACAAAGAAGTGTACATTAGAGAAGAGTTAGGCGCCCAAACTGGCAATCTAATATGAGTCAATGGGTCTATAACCTAGGGTGGGGTTATTAGAACAAAGAATTTGGACACTTACTTACATGTTGGATATCAAAAAGAAAGTAATTCTAAGTTGCTCCAAGATATTAAGAGCAACTGCTGGGAAGAAGGGTGGTAACTTTGATAAGGATTATGGAAGTTAAGGCAGATGGCAGTTTTGGGAAAACACTATGAATTTAGTGTTATGCACACAGAATTTGATTTAGTTTTCAAAATCGTGAAGCTAACCACTTGAAAAAATTGAGAGATGGATGTCTAAGTTTGGGAGTCATTAGCAAAGAGGTGATAGGGAAAGTCACAAGAATAAATGTACTCTCTAAGGGAGAGACGTGAAGAGAACAGAGCAGATGGCAGGAGTAGGTTAATTAGTAGCACCAACTAATGGCTAACCAAGGGTTGCCAAGCAAACTACCTGCCAGATTTGTTTAAACAATGGTATTTTAATTGTGTTTACACTAGCAATTTGCTTAGCAAGTCCTGTCCTCTGCATAGATTGTGAGAAAAGGGGCAACTTCAGTGTCTACAATAAAAAGTTAGAGTACTGTTGGAGCCAAATAAATTTTTTTTTAAGATTTATTTTATTTTTGCATAGAAGCTGGGGTGCAGGCCAGAGGTGCGAGGTGGTGAGAGGGTTCATCAGAGAGAGAGTGGGGAGCAGAACAGGCAGATAGACGGAAACACACTGCTGAGGGGAGCAGCGGCTGAGGGAGGCCTCACCATGTGGGAATCTTGCTGGCTGGGCATTGAACTCACGCTACAGCCACAGACAGCTCCACAGCGCTGCGCTTAACCCGTTGCGCCACCAAGGAGGCTCCAAATAAATTTTCAACTAAATGCACTGCGCCCACTCCCTTCCTGGCCATCAACTTCCTCTTTTAATTGAACGTATGGCTCACATCTTCCCAAAGGTACCATAGAATGACCATTCTCATTTTGTACCTTACTTATCCTGAAAAGTTTTTTTTTTAGCCTAAAGAACAATTAAAATGAATTCAAAAGCTCAGCATTTTACCCATGATGGATTTAATAGTCCTGATTTATTTAAGGAGCTTACATGTACTCTTTTCTTCCTTTTTCCTCTTAAAATATTTATAAGGATCTCATACTCATTCTGAATTCTAAAGCTCTTAACTTTCCCTGGCTATTCAGTTCATCTCTTGTATCTTTTTTTTGTTTGTTTACCAACATTTTATCCTTTATTCTCCAGTCTTAAGGCATATCTATATTTCTGTTAAACGACTTTTAAAATACTTTTTTAGTATTTCCTTTAGAAATAGGAAGTGTTTAAATTCAGAACAAACTTTTCTTCTATATTCTGTTATTTTATTTCAATATATAATTCTTTAAAATGTGACTTTTTCCAACTGACTTTCCTAAATTAAGTATGCTCTACCAACCTAAGCTTAATTTAAAAAATGTCACTTAAAATTGTTTGCCTAAGAGAGCTTATTGATTCCTTCATTTAGAAAAACAACTGAAAACTGAGACCTTCCATATTTCTACCTTTTTGGGAGAGGGTTATCTTCCACAAATCTCCTATCTTGTCCTGTTAACTAACATGTGGATCAACAATTTTACTAATATATAATAATAACTTATAGTACAATTGATTTGAAATTAATTACTGTAGTGAACTGTATGATTTCAATTTTCTTTTCAATCTTGCAGGCTTTCAGCAAGCTCTTTTGATAGAGGTTTAGCTAAACATCTGCCTCTTCATTATTCAATTGCTCATGGTTTCCATTTTCATCAATTCCAGGTGGTGAGGGTTCCATTTTACTCACTTTTGATGAAGAGCTTTTTTAATTTCACCATGGAGAGCAGAGGACTGAAGGTGCTGATAAGTCCATCTCCAAGGAGTAGTGCTCCCGTTAGCGCTTCATGCTTCAGAAGTTGCCCTTTTCTCCACCCATCTACATGGCAGGGAGGGCTAAGGTCAGCCCTGCGGAGAGATAACTGCAAACCAGTGAATTAATCGAAGTCATTGAGTGCAAAAGGAAAGCTGATGCTATCAGAGGTCACTGAAACCCATCTCTGATGTTCTCTGGTGATTGCAGTGCTGGGTTTTGTTGATCATATCTGGGCTGTAGCAAGTGCTAAAGAAAGCATATCTGTTTCAGCAGATCCCCTGGGGTCAGACTAGTTGCTTGGAGAATGTATCAAACAAATTCATGCCTTTTAGCAATTTCCTTTAGCTCCTCCAGTGCTGTTGGGGTGACTGCTCCAGCAGTGCACCTGTCTCCTCTTCATCCTGTCACACCTAGTTTCAGGTGCTGTTAGACACTTACTATTTGGTTTGCTGAAATGGATGGAATATCATTTCAGAATAATACTTCATGTAATATTTATGTCCTCTTTTTCTCTCTAGCTCGAAATAGGACTTTAAATTGCCTACTGTATTGTTTTCTAGCTTCACCTTATGAGTTTATCTACCACTTTCCCTACAATGTACAATTCCCAACAGAGCTGTAGCTGGATATGAGTTTATCAGGGATGTGTTTCTGAAAACTTTCCTGTCCTACAATAGCATGGCTCCTTATTCATCCACTAGTCTGCTAATATGGCCACTTTCCTTCCGAGCTCTCCCTTCCCTGTCTATCCTAAGGGGATACAGGCATGGTCTTGGGGTGGGAACACTTTGATAGAATGAAAACACTCAGAGTACGATGTGCCCATCCTTTATGCCACAGCAGCCAGTAATGCACCTGGTGGCCCCGTGCTGCAGGGCAGGGCTCTGTTTTCAGTGCTCAGTGTGGGTATGTACACTAGAGACACTAGAGATGCTTACACTTTTTTAAAAATTCTTGCCCATTCACAGTGTCTCTGTCGACCAGGGGTCAGCAAATTATAGCTCGTGGAACAAACCCACTTTGTAAACGACATTTTATGGGCACACAGCCATATGCATTTAGTAATACATTGTAATGTCTATGTTGCTTCCATGCAACAACAGTAGAGTTAGTAGTTTTGACAGAGGACATGTGGCTCCCAAAGCCTAAAATATTTACTATATAGGCCTTTACAGTAAAACTTGGCCAGCTCTTGGTGTGGACTTTTGGGTCTCCCTCATTAAGCACTGCTTCTATAATCCTGATGCCTGACACTCACTGGACCAAGAGAACCAAGCTTCTCTCGAGCTGGAAGTCTCCCTCCTCTAGTCAGGTTTTCCTCCCAAGGAATTTTGGAGATAATAGTCAGATGGTGCATTTGTAAGCAGAGTTAAGGTAGTGGGTCCATGTCAGGGTTGAAGAGAGAAATCAATCTGCAGGAAGAGCGAGTTCCTACTTTCCTGAAAAAACAAAAATGTTGGAAATAACAGATGTGTTGGCTCCTGCTGACTTTCCTGTTCTTGGTTCACGTTTCTCACTAACCCAGCTGCATGTTTTGACCTTGGATTTCTGGAGATAACCCTGCATGGTTCCGGTAAATCTCCCCTTCCCCTTAAGCTCATTTTGCCAACAAGTCAGTGAGTTTAGGCCTTAGGTATGCTGAGGGTGTTCACGCAATGTCCTTTCTTTCCTAAAGTTTGCTTCATCATCTTCCCTTGGCTGCATGATTCTTCCTTTAACAGTGAAAGCTGGGATGAGGTATTGACAGCAATAGATTCCTGGGGGAATGAGGAAGGAGGATGCTGGTGAGAGAACAGGGTTAGGAAATGACTGCTTTGTGACAGTGTGGGACTCCGTCAATGCAGAAACACAAGGAACATTTCACTTTCCTGCTATTTTTACAGTATAGATGGAAAAATACGTTTTATTAACTTGAGGATAAGATGATTCTGCTCATTTCACCTTATTGTTTTTGGCCTGGCTCATCATGTGATGAGTTTTTTCTTTCTTTAGTTGTATTTGAATTCTTCTGGAATTGGTTTATAAGTACTTTAAAAATATCAAATATATTCCCAGAAATACCGGGAAAGAAAAGTCTCAGGGTTTTGGAGAACTTTTCCAAGACTAACTAGCGTGGTAAGCAGCTGAGAACTTAAAATTATACTTTGAAGGCAGGTAGCTAAGTCTGATTAACATTCCTCTTCTTTTTACGTGGTCTCATTAGTTTCAATCTGAAATTTGGGTATCATGAACTATTCTAAAAATACTCAATACACCCAACAAACACATAGCAACCAATAAGGTCTCTGTGAGGCACAAGCATCAAAATATCTCTATTAGGTGCGCTCATTCTGTATACATTGTGTGTTGTAATCTTTTCCTCATAGAGGCAGACGTCTGATGAAGACGTGCTGTGAAGGAAATGATAAGAGTTGGGGGGCATAGCACTTACTGATCTCTGGGCACTTTAAAACATTTTTAGGACTTACAGAACTTACAATTTTTCTTCTTTGTGACAGTATATGGCACTGCCTTCCTAGAACACTTTACATGTGATTAATGGTTTACTTAAAAGGTTTTAAGCAATATTTCATGGGTTGTTGGAAATATTAAATTTAACTCCAGAGAACAAACATTGGCTACATAAAGAACAATTAGGTTTTTTGAACTTTATCCCATGGAATATGTTTAGTGCAATAACTTGTTGACTAAAGGAACTTTGAAACTCTGTATACACATTATTTAAAATTTTGAAGAAGTTTGAGATTTATTCCATATTGTTTGCATCAGGTGTCCGGTTATAGATTGTAAGATTATATATATATATATATATATATATTCTTTGGTTTTGATTTCTTTTTACTCAGTAATCTTAGGTACTGTTTCAAAGGTGTGTCATTTATTTGCTGAATTGATTTTCTTTCTTTTATAAATGCATAGTACCTTCAGTGTGCTAGGTACAATGGTTTATAACTACTTTAAAAATATCAGATCATTTAATTTTCACAACTATATGAATCAGAGTGTCATTATTTCTGTGTATAATTGAGAAAACTGAGGCACAAATTGATTAGTTTGTGTAAGGGCACACCAGTATTAAAGTAGATGATTCAGGATTTGAACCACAATCATCCAGCTCCAGAGTTAATTCTTTGAACCATTCATGGATGTTAAATACGTACATTAACTGTGTTTCAGAGACAGACAGATTTTACTTCTAGGAAATTACCTTTCACAACACTTGCTCTTTAGAATCAGCACTGGTTTTCCTGGAAAATGTGTCAAGGAAAATATTCTTTGTGAAACTTTGAGCTCTCTCGCTCAGAGATGCAGTCATCAGTCATTTCTAACCATACCACTCTGTCCAGGGCAGAGTATTAAAAGAAATGGTGCGATAGAGACAGTGACTTGCCGAGGTCAAAACACAGAGCAACCTCTGCTGTTTGGAGGCTAGATTGAGGTTACAACAAAATGACAGGGTGAGTAGTCCTCTGTTCTAAACTACTTTTCCGGGGCTGATGAGAGGTATATTTCCTTCAATCAATTCAATTTTCTTGCATTACCACAATAACTTCGTGTTGTTATATGAGATAAGGACAAATGTGCTTAAGAGCTAAAGGGAAAAGTTTTTTCCTGAGAATTTTCTTTTTTTTTGGCCACAGTGGCATCACTTCATTGTTGTGTGAAGTTTTTCCTCATTGTTATAAATCTCAAAGTCATATGAGTTAAGTTTGAGTTGCACATGTTATTTCTTAGTTGCTTTTTCCCAAGAAAAATTTGAATACTGGGATAATCTCACATTTTTTTTTCTCACCTTCCCTTTACTTCCCCTTTCTTGTTTCTCCCCTTCTTCTCATCCTTTGTTCTTTTCTTTTGTCTCTCTTTTTTTATTTCCATTCAGCTGATGGGGGACCTTTCTTGGCTACTGGGAACATATCTATTTGCAGCAGGAAACAGGCCAGCACCCAGGAAGCCAGAGAACTGAGGGAGCCGTTTACCCATCTGATCATGCGTCTGTTTCTTTAATCACATTTACCTCTTGTGGGACCAACAAATTTCTTGAGTAGGTTAGGTTAGATAATTGTTACTCCCTATTAACAGAGGCCTGAATCAAATTAGCTTTCTAGGTGGGTATTGGAGAGAGCCGAGGCTGATAGGATTAGTTGGGGACATGGCCGCTTACTGAGTTTACCATACCTGTAAGTTATGGTATATAACATTCAAGTTTTTCAACATGGACTGGTACATCAAACACAGAATAAAAAAGAAAGCTGGTTACCAGCGGAGAATAGAGTGACAGTCAGACTTGGTCAGTCCTGCAGTTCCATTCTGTTTCTATTTTAAAATTATGTTATAAAACTATTGTTAGCAGATCATTACTATAATAAAGGAAGTTCTAGCCTACATGACTTTTCATAAGTGACCACATTGATTCTAACTTTGTTCTCTTTAAAGTAACAAAGATGAAAGTAGGTGGGTAGGGAGTGAAGCTTGACTCAAGAAGAAATTGCCTTTTACTTGCAAGAGTGTTTAGCATTCTTATGAGAAACAATGAACATTTACACAATGTTATGCTTCTGAGTTGAACAGATTTGGAATAATTTGTAAAGGGGTGGGGGCTCCAGCCCTACTTTAATATTGCAGTACATTTCTGTCCTAACTTCATTTTCTTCTATTTTAATTACACTTCAGGTGGAGCATCCTAAAACAGTACTCTGGGTATATCACTTCTCTTTCTGAGTTGTTTCAGTGATTGTCTTCTCTATTGAATAAAATACCAAATCCTCAGCCTGGCTCTGAGGTTATAATCTGGTTTCAATCTAGTTAGTTAATAGGAATTTTACTAAGAGACTATTATGTACCAGTACTACACTAGCACATCATCAACAGAAATGTAAAGTGAGTCACATACATAATTTAAAATTCTTTAGCCACCATATTAAGATAAAAATGGGCAATTTAAATAATATATTAATAGAGTATATATGAAATATAGAAAATATCAAAATATGCTAAATATTAAAATTGACATTAACTCACCTTTCCAGCTCCATCTTTCATGATATCAGATGGATTATACCCTGTCTTGAAGCCTTTGTTAATCCTGTTCCAAGTAAGTTTATTTTATACTTCAAATGGTGTGTGTGCTTCTTACCTGCTGAAATTCTGCCTACCTTTACAGCTTAGTTCAAATGTCAACCCACCCAGATACTAAGATTCAGACTCAATTTTCTGAACAAGAATTGTTCTACCATTTCTGAATTTGTACAATATAAGGATAACACCTTACTTTTGACACTGATCATATACTACTCTATGGACTTTGGGCTTAAGAAACCTAAGTTTGCTCTCTAGTCCTGCTGCTCTCTGGCTGTAGGATTGTGGGCAACTTAACTTTTTAAAAAGCTCTATTTAATTCTCTCTAAAATGATGACAATAATATATGCCTAGTAGGGTTGTCAAAGTAAGATAATGCTGAAAAAGTGCTTCGCTCACACTCTATTAGTAGTAGCAATATTCATATATATTCCTTTTCTCCCTAAGTATAATGATTTACAAATAATAATAGTTGTAATGATGATAAAAGCAAGAACAATAATATTTGTGCTAGGTACTATTTTTTTACTTTACCTATCCTACTCAGTCCTCAAAATAATTATTTGATGCACGAGGTACTTTTATACCTAACCTAGGAAACTAAAGCAGATGGGGATTAAGTGGCTTGCTTAATGTTACATGACTAGGAAGAGAAGCCATTGAATGTAAATAATTGAATGGAATGTAGTTTGAATCTATTTTATTAATACTTTATCTCAGTTTTAGGGGTTGTGTAAAGGAGTTGGCTAATAATTTTCAAACAATTCTGATTTTGATTGCTGACTCTGTCATTGATCCAGGATATGATATTAGGAAATCCCCTTAAATTTCCCTGAACCTTGAGTTCCTGCTCTGTAAAATGGAGAAAATAACACCTACCAGGGAAATATATAACGCAGAAGTTAGGTTGAAAGTGTCTTTCTGCTTAATTCAAATTCCATGTTTGAAATTCCTTGCGTTGTGACATTTGGTTTAATTTCTCTGCAATTTCCTCACCTGAAAAAAGGGAAATATAGTAACATTAAGTTGTTAGACTTGTTCTAAAGATCAAATGATGCAATCCATATAAACAGTCACAACTGCTTCTAGACATCATAAACACTCAGGGACTACTAGCTATCATTATCGCTATTCTAAGGCAGCGTCTGAAGAGAGAACACTAAATATATTTCACTAATTTTCTGTTTTTGTCCTCCCATTCTTTCTTCTTTCTTTGATAGCCTTATATTTGCATCTTTTATAGAATATAATACTAAGCCCTGTATATGCTGTGTACTGAATAGTCAACTGAATGAATGGAATGTTTCAACAAAGTTATATAAGATTTGTATTTTAAACAAGTATATCCATATTATTTTTAGAAAGTGAAAAATAATTGCATGTGAACTAGAGATAGTAAGCTATCTAGTTTATAGTTTATAATAGTATGTTACTAGTTCATAATATTTTATATTTCTCCTAGCCTTGCAGTCATTTCATTTATGTTAAAGGTCTTTTGAATTTCAAATGCATAAACTTTCCTTTCCTGTAATTCAGTCAATATAATGCTCTGTCCAACTCTGATAATCTTAAATTAGAATATCTTCCAAATTCAACCACAGTACAAGACTGTACTAAAAATGAATTCATAAGGGAGGCAAATATTGTCATAAGCAGTGATAAAAAGATTTGAATAATGTAAAATGCTACAGCAGAAACTGTAGAGGTATAATGAATATTACACATATTGTGCTTTATTCTTGTTCTCACTATGACCTTCCTTCTGCTCTGAATCTCTTTTATGGTGCTCCCAACTTCATTTAGCAATGGCTATGATCTGTTTAATCTCTGAAAAATCATTCTTCTCATTTTTAAAAACCCGAATTCCTCTCTCTGTTTCTCATTAGATCTTTAATTTGACCCAGACTTTCCTAAATTAAAATTATACATTTGGTCCGTGTCTTGTTTTTGTATATTGGCAAGATGGAAGTTAAACAAAATTTAGTAATCACTTCTTTGACCACCAACTGAGTGCAGAGCCCTCTTCCAGGCACTGGAGATCAGAAAGAAGACAGTTCCTGACATTCTGGAACTCACACTCCTCCCAGGGTACATCACATACACAACTAAATGTAAAACAAAGCAGACAACATTGTGCTCCATCACAGGAAAACCACACAGGTCTTTGAAAATGTCGGGAGGGAAAGATTTGTTCTCGCATAGTAAGAAATTAAGGAGGGTAGACTTCTTAGTGAAGTTGAGCTGGTTTTGCTTAGCTGTCAGACGTAGTTTTACCTCAGAGACTGGCTAAGGGCATGTCTTGAGCAAAATACATGAACAGAGAAGAAAACAATAAGTTGACAGCCAATGAGATGAGGTCAATAAGATGAGAGCAGGTCATAGGTTGGGAAAAATAACAGAATCCAATTATGGAGAACATTATCAGCTTATATAGTCTACAAGCTTTATTTTGATATATTAGATGCCATTGAAGATTTCCAGCTGCCTTGAAATCAAAGTGAACGCTTTTGAAACATTGGAATTTTTTAGTTTATTCTATCACAATTTATCAATCTGTAATCAAAATCTATTATTTGTCCTGCTTTTCACTTAATCGAAGATATTCACATGTATTCTAAAAACTGAGGTCTCTACAATCAGAGACCCTTAGTTTTCTTTATTTAAATGCAGGTGATTTCAAGCCTGTAGAGCTTTGACTCCTTTTGCTTGATATTTAAATTAAAGTTCTGCTCAGCAACATATTTGAATACTATTCAATATAGTAAATGAAATGATTGTTTTGAAAGTCTTATCTCTCCCTGTTTATTATAGTTTTTTTTAGATCAATGATGTATAAATGTTTCTATATTATGCTAAATGATTACATTAGTTTTCTATTGCTACATAACAAATCACTGCAAACTGAGCAGCTAGAAACAACAGATGTTCATTACTTCGCAGATACACAGTTCAGAAGTCTGGACATAGTGTAGTTGGGGTCACAGACAGAAATGTTTTCTGTTTGAGGTCACAGACAGAAATGAAGGTGTCAATCAGATTATATATTCATATGAAGCTCAGTGTCTCCCACAAATTCATTCAGTTTATAGGCTGAATATAGTTCCTTGTGGTTGTAAGAACGATGCTCCCATTTTCTTGTTGGCTATGAGAGTGGGGGGAAAGTCTTTCTCATTCCCTAGAAGTCACCTTCAATATCTAACCTTTGCATGGCAGGAACTGTTCCTACTCACAACAATGGCAGCATTATTGAAATTTGTAAATTTCCAGATCTTTATCTGCATATATACCTGTATGTAGACACATATGCACACACATGCAAACACATGTTTAAAATATTTTTGCAACAATTTGATCATACAATTCATCAGGAAATTCCATATGCCCATAAAACCGATTGAATTATTTGTAATGACTAGTTTGCCATGACATGACTGCACTTTATTTAACTTTCCTTATTGCTGGATATTTACTTTAATTTCAGTATTACAATACCATTGGGATTCACATAAATGCTGCATGTATATCCTTTGGCATTCTTCGTTGATATATTTTAAAGTCTTTAAATGCCCAACTTCTGGTAGTCACCACTGAAGATTATGCTAGTCATTACATTTAAGACAATCTCTATGTGAGTATTGAAGTAGACTGAAAAATAACCCATAATACTTCTTTAAAGTCATTCATATTATTAATAAAACCAGTGGTTTGGGGCAGTGGTTGAAAGGATAAGTGTAATATTAAGGAGCCTACACATCTAGCTTATCATGATACTTAATCTTATGTCAACTTGATTGGGCCATGGAAAGCCCAAGTATTTGATTAAATGTTATTCTTGGTATGTTTGTGGGGATCCTCTAATGAGATTAACATTTGAATTGTTTAGTTCAGAAAACAGATTGTTTCCCCTAACACGGATGGGCCACATCTAATCAGTTGGAGGACTGAGTAGAACAAAAAGACTGAGTTAGGCAGGAATGCCTCCTGTTTTACTGCCTGTGGTTGAAATGTGGATTTTATTTTTTCCCCTGCCTTGGAGATGGAATTGAAACTTTGTATTTTATATCCTATAGATTCTGTATCTCTGAAGGAACACTGAGTAATGTAATGTATTTTATTTGTGGTATGAAAAGCTCATATGTTAGCAGGATTAGGAGCCTCTTACAGAGATAGGCAAGTAGTGGGCTACAATCAGAGACCCTTAGTCTCTTTACTTAAAGACAGGAGGAAACTCTCTTCTTATGTTATATGAACAGCTTGGAGTCTCAACTTCCTCATCTGTATAAAAAGGGTTAGTTGTAAGGTTTCAGTAATATATTTCATGGATCATGGTGCATAGCGAATGTTTCATAAAACGTTAAGCGTTTTTTTTTCTCCTTCTACTTAAGAATTTTAAAAAAACAGGGATAAAAAAAAAAAACAGGGAGATTGACTATTTCCTATATCCTTAGATTGGATATCCAGATTTTTCATTAGAGGTCATGTCCACTTGTGTGCCAGCAAATCTTGAGAGGGAATTTACCCTGTCTGCTGGTTCTGAGTTACTTTTGAACAATATCTGATTTTCAAACACATGGTGTGATACTGAATAACTTCCAAAGAAGTAAAGGATGAGTAGGTTTACAATAAAAAGGGAGAGTTGTTGCTACAAATATGATCTGATCTAACCGTATCCTAAGTCACTGTAACACAAAAGTCTCGGAACCCCAGTGATGCACTAATGCTCGCTTTGAGGTATGGAGTCCCCTGACATTGATGCATGATGTAGGTGCATAAGTCCTATCATTCATGCTTTTCTATTTGAAATCTATCTTCTTTCAGATAAATTGAATAGAGAATATTTTTATTATATTATCAGCAGAGAAGAAATTGGCTCTCAATTTGATTGAATTAAGTGCTCTGCTATGTCTTAAGAGAATGGAATCTTGTGAAAAGATTAAAAAAACACTTGAGTGCATTTAGAATTCTATTTGTTAACTTAAAGTCCTGAAAAAGACTCATTCACAGATGCTCTGCATCTCTAGAATTTTAATTTGATTTTGATTTGAATATAGTTTTATTAAATTCATCCTTGCTTTTTAACTATTAACACTTGTTAGAAATGTCAAATATGCTTGCAGTGGTAGTAATGCCTTTTTAATAAAATGTTCCATTTCAATTGCATAATTGCCTGATAAATGGCCTTATGTTTGTTGACATATTCAGGGGTTGGCTGTTCATGAAATGCTGACATTCACTTTGCTTGTTTACCTTTTCAATCACCAACCAGCATTTCTCGTTAGGGGGCTGGCAGTAGGGTCAGAAAAATGAATAATAAGTCAATAGTGTTTTTTCAGTCTCCTTCTTATACTTGTTGTCCATCGTTGGTGTTTTGGAATCTACATTTGTCTTGCTTTAGTCCTACACAAGACTTCCAGTAGTGCTTGTAATAAGGGTTATTCACTTTATCTGTTGTAGATGCTAAGGTTTGCTAACAAAGGGAAAGCATTTTATAGTGGAAAGAATATAGATTTCATTTAAAGATGATCTGGCTTCAAAATGAAATTACACTCATTCACTGTTATATTACATTTGGCAAATTATGTTTATCCTTTACAGCCATGTGTTTTCTCAACTATAAAATGGGTATATAGTAACAGTTATGCAGATTTTTGATGAGTATCAAAACGTATCATTTTATCATCTGCCTATCATCACCTATCAAAGTGGTGTGTGAATACTCAAAATAGGGGCAAGACTATTTTAACATCTCAGAAGAGTGCAATCCAAATGAGGCTTTATTGCCCAAATATTGCTTGAAAAGATGGTAAAACTTAGCAATTCTGTAAGAGCGAAAATCATCAGTATACCATTTTTTTTTTCCTGAGAATAACCTCCACGTTCTGCTTACCACACTCTCACCCAGGTACTTCCCTTCCCCACATTCTCTTCCCCATAGACAATGAGCTGGAATACATAAGTGCATTTTCAATTCCCATTCTCTTCATTCCATCCTAAACTAAATTTAAGAAACTCGGGACAAGATGTTCTTTGTTAATCTCTTGTCCTAGAGAAATAATTTACATCGAAGCCTATTTTTCACTTATTGCAACTGTTGATAGGTTGTATTTAGACCTGATATCTCTTTTTGGTCCCTCTGTTCTTCCTTTCTTATATTTTTAAAAATATATATTGAACAAATCTTTTTAGTACACTTTTAATTCTGTCTTTGGCTTTGTTCTGTGTAAGTTCATATTATTTGTTATTGGATTCTCTGATTTACCTCAGCCTTCTGAGATGTAACATTATGGGCTTTGATTCTGAGTAAGACGGAATAAACACATCCCATCCTTCTTCTCCCACTGAAAGCAACTGTGGCAACTTAAGAGAAAGCAAGGACAGCTTTCTCTAAAAACCACTTTGAAAAGTAAATACCAGCATGTACATTGTGAAAGAATATCAGATTATGAAGCACCACTGAACTAGGAGAGGGTTTACCTTTTTTTTTATGTCTCTGATATCCCCAGGTCTGAACCCAACAGCAATTTGAACCCCTGAGAGTGAGCATTGTGGGGACACAAAGGAAGATCCAGGAGAAATATTTCATTTCTGGTTTAAGAAGTAGAAAATGAAAAAAATTAAGTTTGAAGAGAATTAGAAAAACAACCTAGTGTCTCACTTCATTTGGACAACCATAGCAAAAATAGACCATCCACATGGCTTTTAAACAACAGATCAGTGTTTACAGTTCTGGAGGCTGGAAGTCCAAGATCAAGGTGCCAATAGATTTGGTGTCTGCGAGGGCACTTTTCCAGAGTGCAGACTGATGGTTTCTTGCTCTGTCCTCACATAGCAGAAGGGATAAGGGTTCTATGGGGGTCTCTTTATAATGACCATACCCCCATTTGGAGGGTTTCTTCCTCATAACCAAGTCCTATCCAAGTTTCCACCTCCTAATACTACCATGTCTAGGGTTATAATTTCAATTTTAGACACAAACATGCAGGCCATACCTCCATAGTTTTTTTCCTTTACACTGTCCTCTCATCCCCGGGACCAGATTATTATCCGATGAAGCCAGTGACATGCTGAGGAAAAGCAACCTCCCTCTCATCTCCTTTGGTGGAACTGTGGTTCCATCAGGGCATTGCCCTAAACTGGTTGGTTTACTTCTCTCTCTCTCTGTCCTCCCTTCACATGTTACACTGCAGTACAATGAAGGATATGGCAGGATGATAGAGAGGAATCACAGGAAATCAGAAAGTGCTAAGAGATTAGGAAAAGGTGAGAAAATGAGGAAGTATACTCTTAGATTCACCCTTGACTTGACCTGTGCTTGCAAGAGTCTGACCCTCATTAGCATCCCAAGGACTTTGAGAACTGAACTGAAGTCTAAACTCCCACCTGGTAGCTAACATGTAGGAAAAATTCCTTGTACTGCAAATAGGATTGCTGCCAGAATTAAAGAATAAAAACACAGGATGCCAGTTTAATTTGAAATTTCAGAGATGATTATATACAATATATACACATTCATATATTCAATTATATACAATAGTCATATATAAACATCACATATTCAATAATATAATGCATAATATTATTGCATTATTCTAGCTATTCCTATCCATCATCCATCTATCTATCTATCTATCTATCTATCTATCTATCTATCTATCTATCTATCTATCTATCTATCTATCTTATTTACAGAAGAGAATAAGATCCTGTTGTTTATTCCAAACTAGAAGAGTGAAATCAAAGAGTTTCCCAGAGGAAGTAACAAAGTTAAGAAGATCTAATCATGCCTTTTGGTGAAATTTCAATTAGTTTATTTGGGTGGGGCAAAGGCATTGAGTCAGAAGTGATAAGAGAAATGGGCAGGAGGTAGATAACACAGGACTTCAAGGGATTTCCTGGTCCATTCTTTTGATAAAAGTTTTATGGATGTTTGAATCAGTCATCTCTAAAGTTTCATAAAGAGTAATAACTATGTCAGTTTTGCTCAGTGTTATAATTCTAGCAGTTAGTGTAGTCCCTGGCAAATGAACAAATATTGACTGAAAAAATAAATGAAATGAGTGTTCTGATTGAGGAAACCTCTCCAGGCTGACCTTGTACTACTTCCTGAGAATCTATACATCTCTTTCTTTTTTCTCATGCTCCCTTTTCTATATCCTTGCCAATAGATCACACACCTCTGGAAGTCTCGAAGTCTAGTCTTACTGCTCCTATTCCAGGGGTCTTCTTATGAGGAGGCTATGCTCTTGGGAACAATATATGTACTCATCATTTTCAAAGACCCTGCTGGTATGTGATACTTTTTTTGATAGAATTGATACTTCCATTTTCTTAGAAAATAGCTACGTTCAAATGGTCCCTCCCACCCATCCCAACTATACACATACAGACACACACACTCACACACATCTTCCCCCAACTTAATTTGACCATCTTTTTAACAAAAAAACTGTACAGCAACTGATGAGAGAGCGAGAGAGAGAGAGAGAGAGAGAGAGAGAGAGAGAGAGGATAATAGAAGCTAAGTTGCAAAGAAATATTTTCCTAAATCTTTCTCCTAGCATGGCTGACAATGACATACAATCGTAAAATCTTGTGGCTGGCTTAATTAGGCTGTAGTATTTTTTCAGGGGTACTAATTGCGTGGAGTAGGCGGCCTTGTACTTGGCCAGGGTCTTCTTAATTATCAATGACTGGCATTAAAAGCATTAATTTATATTTGAAAAGAGTCAGGTTAATTTGGGATATGATTTCCTCCAACCGAGAGACTTATTTGAACAGTTTCTGAATTTTTTAAATAATTAATTAAAATTTAAAAACTTAACTTTTAAAATTTAAGCAACAAAATGACATATTAATTTAAGATTCTCCCCTGTTACAAGCTTCAAGAACTCTAAATAAAGTCCTTTTCAAAAGGAAGCTTAAGCTTGAAAAATGTTATTACATCTGGTTCTGTGGTAATGTGGCCCTTGGTCATTTGGAAATCAGGGGTCCTTGTGTGGGAACTCACAGTTCATGTTACTGTTTTATCTCCACAACATAATGTATAAGAACAAAACCAAGTAAATAGGTAAACAATAATACAATTCCTTTGAGCTGTAGGTTAAAAAACAATAGAGGAACTTTAACCAAAAATCAGTTCTTTCAAATGCAATTCATTGCAATTAAAATATTTTATGGTTACATTTTAACTTTTATCTCATAAATTAAAGATTAACAGTCATGCCTAAACTAGAATATATTTTATCCATTTACAAAAATGCATTGACTAACTCTAATTAAATTTGCTTATTCAAGCTTAACAATGCTACATGCTGCTACTCATCAGAAAGTAAGTACCATACACATTTCCCAAAGTGCTCAAGCTAGCACACCACAGATTTTTTTTTATTGGGGTATCCAAGGGTTCAGCCATCTGTTATTTATTCTAATTTTTAATAAAAAGTTATTATTCATCTTTATTGCTAATCATTTGCCTTGCAAACAAAACACATTTTATGATTATTATTATCATTTTAACTTCACTATAGCAAAAGAGACAAAGGAAAATGGTTTGCATTCAATTGCACCACATTAATGTTTGCAGATGAGTTAGCTTCAGTGGTAGAAAGACATAAGTATTATGCAGCTAATACCTAATATCAAGTTATCCACAGTTGCATTTAATCACATTGCCCTAATGCCTTCAGCACAACAGGCTTTTCCCCAATGAAAAAGGAAAACGTGATCACCCTTAACACCCCTAACACCCTGAAGGACAAGACAGTAGCAGTGTCATTTTTTATCTTGTATTGCTTTTGTTCATAGCTAATCACATTTAGACTATTTTAACCCAGACCCTGCAGATATACAGTAAATCATACCTGATAGGGCAAGACCTAAAACCTGTTGATAGAATTGCCTTCAAGCTGCACTGAGCACAGAACAGAAAATGGATTGAGATAGGTAGGGTCAACTTCAGAATGGAGAGAGGTGAATAAAGTTCTGCATAAAGAGAACTTACACCTTGAAGACACTTGGTGGGCAACGGTAGCGCAATGTCTCCTGTGATAATCTCCAGTATCTTTGTGAGAAGCAGCTGACTGTGGGGGGACATTTTAAGATGCTATCCAGAAAGATTCATTGATGCTGGCAAAAAAGGGTATGATAATTGAAACTCAAGCACTAAGGGGTAAAGAAGAAAGATGATACTAACACCTAACACTGACTGTTAGCCGTATACCAGACCCTTTGTTGGAGACTAAATACGTCTCATTTTATTTTCACATTGTTTCCTCTGAAGTAGGAACTTTCATACATATGTTCAGATTAGAACACAGGCTGAGAAGAATTAAATAATCTCTCCATAGTCACAAAGAATTGAGATCTAGCCTGCAAGTCTGAGGTTGGGTTCCTAGTTACTTTGCTGTTCAAAGTGATCTAACAAAGAAAGCAAGTAATCAGCCAACATTTTCTAAGCTTATTGGAGGGAAGCACCAACTCACATAGAAGAGACTTAATGACTATACTTCTGAAAATTACAAAAGATTAAACTTGACAGTAAGACCCTTTAGCAAGTGTAGCACAGAGAATATGGCAAAATATGACTTCTGAAAATGAGGAATGTTGCAATGACTTTCAACTGTTTAACCAAGGCATATGTGATTTCCAGGTTTTAGGGGTAGCATTTATTCTGAATGCAATGGATGCCCCAAATGTTCAGGGAAAGATGTTAATTTTGAACAGTTAAAGCTGGTCTTGTTTGGATGATGCTGTGACTTTGCTCTCTTGCTATTGCTGGAAGTGAGATGGGCTTATTCTCTAAATCTGCTGAGTCACAACATATAAAGTTTACTCTTTATAAAAAGCCACATGCTAGTGTATATGGCTTGCAGCAGTAGAGCAGTGCAAGCCCTGCAAAGGAAGAAAACATTGGATGAACTGGAACCATTTCCTTAGTTTAGTGAATAGGATCCCTCTGGGTAGTCCTTATAATTAATCTTATAACTAGAGCATTTAGAACACATGTCAGAATATGGCTTTAATTTCTTTCAAAATAGGGGCCTCCCTGGTAGCTTAGAGGTTAAGTCTCGGCTCTATCACACTGTGGCCTAAGTTCAATCCTGGCCAGGGAGCTGACCCACACAGCACAGCAGACCTCTCCTGTCTCACCTGCTGCTCCCCTCAGCAGTCTATTTCAGTCAATCTGCCTGTTCTACTCTCCATTCTGTCTCTGGTGGAACCTCTCAGCACCCCCCACCTCTGGCCTATACCCCAGCTCTTGTATGCATAAATAAATAAATCTTAAAAATATTTTTAAAAATAATTGCACTCAAAATAGTCTTTACTCTCTTGCTAGAAACTAGCATTTATTCTATGCAGGAACTGGACCAACTTCTCTAACTGGTGGGTACTTGGAATGATTTTGATACTTAGAATGGTAAAAGCCATTGATTTATAAATGCTATTTGTAAATTATTTATAAATGTCATTTTAATGAACCATATTTCATTCAGAACAAGCTGCAAACATTGACTAAACACAATAATGGGGGGAGGGAGTGTTGGGAGAGAGGAGACTGCCCCTTACACTTTTTCATTAATGTGCTGGCAGTGCCTGAGACATACCAAAGGCAGGTACCTGTTTCCCTGACCTTGAGGAGCTGGTAATTAGCCAGGGAGAAAGATTGTAAAATAAAGAAGTGTTGCATGAAGTGATCATTTGTCCCCAGACCTCACTCAAGGTAATTTCCAGGTCTTACATCATTTCAAAAGGTCACAATAATAGCTGATATAATCACACAACTTCAAGCATCTTCTGTTTCTTAGTTAATTTTGATTTCCTGATGCCAGGAAGATGGCTTTTAACTATTGCTTTTCTCGGGCTTCCCTGGTGGGGCAGTGGTTAAGTGCTGCGCTGTGGAGCTGTCGGCACGGGCAACAGCGACACGAATTTGACGCCCGGCCAGGAAGATGCCCACATATCGCCGCAGACCTCTCCTGCCTTGCTCGCTGCTCCCCTCAACAGTGTATTTCTGTCGATCTGCCTGTTCTGCTCCCCACTCTGTCTCTGGTGAACCCTCTTGCTGCCCCACGCCTCTGGCCTGTACCTCAGCTTGTATGCATAAATAAATAAATCTTAAAAAAAAAATCCCTTAAAAAAATTATTGCTTTTCTCTCATTCTGGTCCAAGTTTTTATCTGTTCCTTCTTTCAGCTTGTGGGAAACGCCAAATTATAGGGAGGTCTGTTCTTAGGACAACAGTGCTTACACTTAGGGCCATTCATTGTTACTGTTTCCTTCATTCAGAATTGAACTGGCAATAAATCAACCCTCTTAAGACAAATATGATAGTGCCCCTGATTCCACAGGGTGCACACTCCAAGACCACCTTGGATGCCTGGAACTGTGAGTAGTGTTAAATCTTATTATCCTGTGATTTTTCTCCGTATACACATACCGATGATAAAATTTAATTTATAAATTAGGCATAGTCAGAGCTTAACAACAATGACTAATGATGAAACAGAACAATTATAAAAGATACTGTAATAAAACTTACGTAAATATGGTCTTTCTTTCAAAATATTGTATGTAAAATTATCAGACTGCAGCTGACCACTGGTAGCTGAATCTACTCATTCTAAATTCTGAGCTTCCCTTCAAGTGTCTGAGCATCTAGCAGGATCTTGTGTTGCAGAGAAGTCCCCATGCTCTAGAGTTTCCTCTGGTGCGCTTGCTGGATGTTTCCTCTGCTAGTCACCTAGCTGATGTCTTGAAAAGCAGTTTGGGAAACCCCTTTCCTTCTTTTGGATCAATTGAACTTGCTGGTTACAAGCCTGTCAGCTTACCTGGGTCTGACTCAGTCTCTCATTTGTGCCAGCGTCACGCTGGGAATGAGCTCTCTCTCTTTCAGTGTCTTGAACACAAAGAAAGACTTGAATTACTCCTCTTAGAGGCCCTAAGCATTAAATGAATATAATTCATTTCATTAAATGAAATAATATACACAAACCAACTAGCAAAAGTCATGTAAACATATCATAAAAATGATCTGTCAGAGTTATTATTGTAGGATACTGCTACGTTCATATGAGAGCTGATAAGTGAAAATGTACATAGAACTTAAAATGCAATTGTGAGGATTTTATATGATTCTTCTTGGCATCTCCCTAGTATCCTGTAGAGCTAATCTCAGACATCAATTCCCCCCAAGAAACTCAATATTAATTGATGCTGCATTGCAGGTCGGACATATTAATTTTCTCCTGTTTCCTGACATGCTTCATAGGACAGTAATAGCAAGGAAAAGTCTTTCTGACTTTTCATGCATAGCAAATATAGACTCAATTTCAGTTAGGAAAGGAAAAAAACCCTTCAATGTTTTTTGTTTAAAACAATAGATGCTAGAATGAAAGGTCTGGTTTTATTAACTACGCTTACCCAAAACCATAAGGACACAAAAAAACACAAACAGTTTTTTCAAAATCCCAACCCTCAGTTTTCCAAAACAATGATATCTGTGCCCAATGATGCAGCATTATCAGAAGGCAATATTTATAGAAGCGATAAATCATCCAGCCCAGCTGTCATTAACATTTATCATATCATCTGAGCCTTAATTTTCCTTGGAGCACCTGCAAGTGAGGCAAATTATAATTACATAAATATAATTAACTACATATTTTAAAGTGTGTGTGTGTGTGTGTGTGTGTGTGTGTGTGTGCCTATTTGTGTTTGAGCCTCTAATGGAGTTTGGTACAAATCATAGTTCAAAACTCAGACTTGAGAGATCCCATGCAACTGAGGGTACAGAGGATGACTCACAGTGCCAATAGCATTTACCGGAGTCCACTTTTTATCAGAAGGTGGCTTTTTACTATAACAAAAGGCACGTTGTTGGCTATTACAAACAGAGAGCTGTGGCCAAAGGGAGGAATGTCTGGCTTTGCCTCCAGATCAGTCTGGGAACTGGGAATTTCAGTCCAGTTTTCTACCAGCTTCCAGGAGGTCTCTGTTGCTATTTCCATATAATTTGCATCCCCATCCTACCCTATTCCTTTGTCAACCTGTTCTGGTCCTGAAATTAGCACCGTCTTTATCACGTTCTATCATTACTGGAGGCTTTTTACACTTGACCTATTGTCATTTTCTCTTTCTACAACTTTGGGCCCCTCTGAATCACCAACGAGAAATTCATAACGTCTCCATGGACAGTTATAGGCAACATGGAATCTGAGATCTAGGACCTTTTTCTTGGATTTATATTTATCCATTTGTGTTCAAATTGGTTCTGAGTTAATTAGGACTTGCCGTGTCCAGACCAAGAACAGGGATATGAAACTGGAGCAAGATAAAATTATATTTGACGGAGATTAAATGAAATCAATTATCTAAAACACATAACACAGACCTAGGCACATGGAAAAGTTTCTGCAAAGAGGGCGCGTGGGTTTGGAATAGAACCTTCAGTCATGTTACAATGACAGTGGGTATGTGAAATGGCAAATATATGTGAGAAGTACTGACTTAGGTTCATTCCAACAGAACTGTTGCTTACTTCTTTTTGGAGAATATTAACTCACACTATGTAATCTACTCTGTGTTTCTCCTTGTGAAATCATTTCTTAAATATCCATGTAGACTTTCACATAATTGCTTTTGTCTCATTGAAGCCTGACAAAAAGACAGTGGAATTTAGTTGCTTATTGTTATGGATTGAATGCATTCCCCCAATAACCATAGTTTGAATTGTAATACTCAATGAGGAGATTAAGACATGAAGCATTTGGGAGGTAGTTATTAGGATAGAGTCCCCATTAATGGGATTTAGTGCCCTTCCCCAAAGAGAAAATAACAGGAGAGCTTGCTCTTTCTCTCTGCTTTCCCTACAAACTGTTGACCATCTGCAAAGCAGGAAGCAGGCTCTCACAACACACTGCATTTGTTAATGCCTTGATCTTGGACTTCCCAGCTTCCAGAACTGGGAGAAATGTTTATTCTTTAAGCCACTTACTTTACTGTATTCTGTTAAAGTAGCCTAGACTGAAGTCTATTTTTATTCTGGAACAGGCTCCTCAAACTTGTATGGGAATATCAGTCACCTCGGGGTCTTGTTAAATTGTGGATTTTGATTTAGTAAATTGGTGGGGTACACCCTGAGTTTCTGTATCTACAATAAGCCTCACCCCATCCGCAAGATGCTGCTGATGTGTGGATTGAACTTTGAGTGGCAAAGTTCCAGAAGACCCTAAATTCTGGTACGTTGTCAGTGGGACAAATGAGATAAAGTATCCCTGCTATATGGGAACATAAATACATAGCAAAAGTCCTAGAACATCTATTTATTATTATTATTATTATTATTATTATTATTATTATTATTATTATTAGGAGTAGGAGTTGCAAGATTCAAAAAATACTGAAATGTTCTCATATTTTTGTTAAAAAAGTGAAAATCAAGAAACAAACAAAAACAACTTTTGGACTCAGAATGGGGGTTACTAGAGGGGGGGGAAGGGAAGTAGGAAGAACAGGCAGAGAAAATCAATGTGATAGTGGTGCATGGTACTAAGCTTTGGTGGTAGATGTGTAGTATATATATTTATGGAGTTGAAACTGTCCTCCTGAAATTTACATAATATTGTAAATAAAAGGTACATCAAATAATACACAAGAGAGTGAATATTCTTTGTCTTATTTCTTTAGAGTCAAGTTTTAGGCATCATTTTAGGAATTAAGTGATGGCCAGGAATGAATAAAATTATTGATACTGACTTTTGCGGAAGAAACAGAATGAACCAACTGACAGTTGTCCACCCCAATAATAAAGGATATATAAACTCCAGAGGCTTTAGCTTATTAGCTGAAGTGGAGAGTAATAAACTGTCTTTTATGGGTAGATCTAAGCAGAATACCTAGGTTATACATGAGTCTTGCAAAATAGCTAATGATGATTTCCGATGGCTCACTATGGTAATATGTTTCGCCAAGTATTTCCTTCGTTGACTCAAAGGAAGCAAGATTCCAAAGAACACTTAGTCCTGTGCTTCTGGTCCCTTGTACTTATCCTATCAAAAATGGCTGTACATAGTAGCTGTATCTGTAATATTAGGTTAGGACCAACGTCTTACTTTTCTCAAATATAAAAGAAGTTTACTCTTCAAAAGAAGAGTAAGTTGCTTCAGAGAAGTTAGACATTTCTCTAAATATATTTATTCTAGTCATCCTTGAAATTGAAAAATAAAAACAAAACAAAACACAACAACTGTCAGACTTTTCTAATGTGAAATTTTTTCCATAGTGATGAAGGAGTGGAATAGAAGACTTTTCCTTTCCTAGCCCAAGATACTTTATTTAGTGCTTTTTCTCCTACCTTCACACTTCTGCCCATGATACCCCCAAGTTCAGCAAATGACTGTCCAAAACTGTAGTTGCTTGGAGATTTGACACACAGAAGTGGAAATTCATGACAACTGCTTAGCATAAGGGCTGATTTTGTACTTCTGCTGACCACAGCAAGTTTCTTTATGTGATTCTGATGCTAATGCATGTTCAGTACATATGGGACGAGACAGGAGTGCATGAGGAAATCTGCTAGTGATGCAGAAAATGGAGAGATTAAGGGACAAACTATATCATCCTCTCCTTATCTCAAGGTTAGGCAGGAATGACTCTGTCAGGCAGAGGAGATCACCAAGGGGGACATATTTGTCTTTGAGCTCAGAGAACAAAACCAATATTTCTGTTTTTCTACAATTTCTAACATGATAAGAAGACTATCGGTGTTTTGGGGGTCAAGACTGGGCCCTGAAAGGATGATGTTCTTTTACTTCTTGCCTTCTAATTGGGAACAATAATTTTCATGTGGTTTGTTAATCTTCATTTTGATTAAATCATCACATAAGATAATGCACCTGAAAAGTGGATATTCAATATATGTTTATTGAAATAAGATGCATTCCTTCTTAATGAATACCTAGATTTCACATATTTTCAAAGGCTACCTTTACTATTAAGGTAAATGAATAAAATATTATGACTAGTACAAGGCAGTTTCACTAATTTCCCCAAAGATGGCCATGATGCTCAAAGAAATTTTATAACAATGCAAGAGGTAACCACCTCTACTTACTTTGCTACATCTGCCCAAATTCTACAATGGTAATGAACTACCCACACTTATAGTAGACTTGAGTTTTTCTATGCATTGAAAAGTGTTCTGGGTTTTGAGATGAAAGGCTCTGTCACTCAACAAACTGGGAGAATAGGTAAATTGGGGCAATTTGAGGAAAGGAGAGAAAAACCATTGTCTCTTCTTTCACAAAAGGAGAGACACGACTTTTTTCTTTTATATTGTGTATTCAATGACTTTTTTGTAGCTTTAGTTATTCTTAATATTTTTGTCCTTTAACTTTTATACTAGCATTCAGTGGCTATGATGCTATATAATATAGCATTAAAGTATTCTGAATACTTATTTCAGTTTGAAGAACTTTTAGCTTTTTTTTTTTTTTTTTTTTTTGGTAAGGCAGAGCTAGTAGTGATGAATGCTCCCAGCTTTTTTTGTTTGTAATGGAAACATCCATTACATCTCTCTTGTCATTTCTGAATTATAACTTAGGTTGATAGGATATTCTTGGCTGGTCATTTATATTTTTCATTCCAAAGCTTTGAATACTATCATCACATTCTCTCGTAACCTGTATGGTTTCCGCTGAGAAATCTTCTGATAGCTTTGTGGGGGCTCACTTATAAATTACAAGCTTTTTTTTCTTTTCTTGTATTAAAAATTCTGTCATTGATTTTTTTATGGTCTAATTATGTGTCTTGAAGAGGATATGTTTAAATTGAGTTTTCTTGGTGACCTATGAGCTTCATGAACTGTATGTAAAAGTCTCTCCCTAAATATAGGATGTCTGCAGGCATTATTTCTTCAAATATTCTTTCCTCCTGGTATTCTAATAATTCTCAAATTACTTCTTTTTCTTCTCTGCCTGTATACTTTCAAGTTGCTTGTCTTTTAACTCACAGATTCTTCCTTCAATTTCTTTTCTTCTACTACCATGATTTCCAGAGTATATTCATTCCATTCATTGTAGTCTTCCATTCCAAAATTTCTGCTTGGTTTCTTTTTATGATTTTCATTTTTTGTTAAAATTCTCACTTTGTTCATATATTGTTTCCTTGATCTAATTAAATTTTCTTTCTGTGTTTTGATGTAGCTCATTGAGTTTTCTTTAAAGAATTATT